>JASFAT010000770.1:0-40473 GCA_031353405.1 Baronia brevicornis
AAACATAACTTTAGTACTACCGTATCACTCCTCCTCTTTGGTAGTATCATATCCCTATCATCCTCTCTAAATCCATCTTTCCTTTCTTCTCTATTCTAGCGTGGCTAGGGGCGAGCTTAGTCGCAAGCGTGCCGACCGTTCAGGGATCGGGCTGCCCCGGGTATTATGGTGCCTTACGTCAGAATGCAGGGCTCTGCTGAGGTTGACCTCCATCCTCCCTTACGGCTCTAGGGATTCACTACGACGTATCTTATTATAACTAATTCGTTAAAAAATGATGGCGACGTGGTTCGCCACCCATCACATCCTGATTCCCACGAGGGCGAAAAGCGACGAACGGAGAGCCGGTTCGCTACGATGAATGTGAGAGGAAGGATCGATAAAAAGATGGATGAGTGTGAAGGAAGCAAGGAGTGTCAGGGTCGTAGTGGATGGAAATCTGTAGTCTCTGCCTGACCCTACCGGGAGACAGGCGTGTGATATGTATGAATGTTCATAGTCACATCATAATTTACATACAACTACTACAATCTGTTTCATACTGAATTCATATTTTACTACTTTTTCAATACCTTTTACAGTAATAGTTGTTCTACACTCTTGCAGTGAACGGCCGTAACAAGCTGAGCGCAAAAATTTCGTTAATACTTTCATCTCTCTCATTCAAACGATTTTTTGCCAGATCATGTATGTATATATATGTGTATATATATATATATATATATATATATATATATATATATACATTTCTCCAATTGTGGTCTGGATTGTATAACTGAGATGAGGGCTGCTCGCCGAGAGTCTACAGTACCTATTAATTGAAGCAACTAGAATTTTCATTCATCCAAGAGGCGGCCCCTCTCAACCGTCTCTCTATAACGATATTAAAAGGCTTGTTTTTAAAAACAATTTCGTTGCAATTCGCTTACTTTTACGAGATTGGGCATTTCACAAAAATATTGAAAAATTGTTTTAAATCGCGAAATGAACTTTTTACAAATACACATTCAAGTTCTATTTCCTACCCCGCTCTAAATAAAAATTATTCACTGTTTGTTCTTGAAATTATACATATTAAGGAGTACAATGAATGTTAAGAGCATTTTAAGATCGTTTTTAATTATAAATATTGTTTACTATAAATATTATAAATAATATTACTAAATATATATTATATATTACTAAAGTATGTAGGTATATATATTAAGTTCTCAAGGTAATATAATTTTTTCACAATATGATTACCAATAATGATAAACTATTGACATTGTTTACTTTCTATATTTTATTCTGTTTGCCAGAATTTTTCCAGACACTTATTATTTACCTTTAATAAAACTCATTACAATAAAATATCAAAAGTAACTTAAATACAATAAAATATAAGATATTAAAAATATCAAACTTCTAAAAGTAATTTTTTAGTACTTTATTATATCCATAAAACAAACAATTATAGATTTTACCGTGGATTTGTGACCATGTTTGGTTAATTTGCTTACTGTAACATTTACAGTAACGATTCTAAAAAGGAAACCGTTATTAACGATCTATATTTTCTAATATTTTATTTTTTTCCATTATATTCTTTTCCGTCTCAGTTTCAATCTGTTGTGGAGGTGAAAGTTCTTTTTAACACTGTATCTTAATTGTTCTTAGTCTAAGATCCCTTCTATAAATATGGACAGAATATGACAGTGTCTTTTTTTATTCATATATTTAATAATTTTAATATATAGTATTTTACGGTCTTGATATTTAAGAAAACTAGTTCGATTCTCAACGCTCACTAATCGGAGCTATTGGTTAGAAGTTCGTTAGTAATAGTGTAGTATTGTCAAAAAAGCAAATAGTTTTAAGTTATTTCATTCATATTTATGACTTTTGCATCGATAATATATTCTTCTCGTATAAACTCATTATGTGATTTGAATACTGCTGGTAAATGTTGTGCGTGAATTGAATATTTACATGATAATCATGTGAACCATCTTAATATAAAGTAAGACAGAAAAACATTCATTCAAAATGTAGTACACAGTTTGTAAATTCGAACATGACGTATATTAGAGTATACTCGACTTAGGATAGTGTACTCGATTTAAATCCATATATCAACCTTTACATATTATCTTTATCAATACAGCCGTAACAGTCCACTTCTGGACTTTGACCTCTGAAAATTAAGAAGTTTGCGTAATGGGTAAATCTGTTGAAAGAAATGAGGTGGCTATTCTATGCGGAAAACCATACAAAAGTTAGCATTATTCACATCACAACTTATTTTTAACTTCTACTTATTTATTATTATTTATTTCACTTATTTTGGAATCGATACAACCTTAACAACAGGCCACATATCTTGATCTTGCAGATATTTACGGGCTTCGTTGATTGCTTTGCATTACAAGTTTGCCGTTTTATCCAATAAAAATACTAATTTAATAACTAAAACATTTCCAATAGTAATTGAATAACAAAAGTTTTACGTCCCAATGGATAAAATTGTAGCAAAAAGCTTATGTATATGAAATATTATATAATATGTACACACAAAGCTGCAAACAGTAAACAATAAAAGGCGAAACTCACAATTATGGAAACACTGTATAAAGGAATATCATTAATTAAATATGAACTGTCAGGCACCTCTAGTGTGGTTTACCTCTTCAGAGTTTCACAAATTGTACTAGTACTTATTATTTACGAAATTGCGTTTTATGTTACGAATTTTGTTATGAATTTAAAGCTATAAATATTAATTATAGATGTTTTATATTTTAACGACGCCTATTTCGTGTTTTTTTTCACAGCCTATATATGTCTCGCTGGGCACGTGCCTCCTTATTTCTGAAGGAGTGGACATTAACCCACCACACTTATCCATTATGGATTGGCGGGGTAACCTGACCCGGAATAAATATTTTTTTGCACACTGCTATGTTAGTATACTAGTTGTATACTATATAGACTACTTTGTATACTATAGAGTACTACTATGTACTATGACTATTAACAACAAGAATAATAATAAGTCTTGGGATACACTATGACGAATTTTAATATACCTAATTTGTTAAAAATGACGGCGACGTGGTTCGCCACCCGTCACGTCCTGATTCCCACGAGGGCGAAAAGCGACTAACGGAAAGCCGTTTCGCTACGATGAATGTGAGAAGAAGAATAGATGAAAAGATGCATGATCGTGGAGAAAGCAAGGCTTGCGGGGATCGTAGCGACTGGAAATCTGTGGTTTCTGCCAACTCCTACGGGAGGTGGGCGTAACGATATGTATGTATGTATTTATAAATAATCAATAATCGTAATATCGTGATAGTGGATCGAAGAACACGCAGGGCAATGAAAGATAGTGTTTTACAGAGGCAAGATTTGCGGAACTCTACATAAAAACAAAAAAATTAAAATAAATAAAATACATTGACCTCGCATAGGAGATCTTCTGGCATGTTGATTCCAGTGTCATTTTACCCATAGCATATCGAACAAAACAAGTAATTATCGGACGGCGCAATATCTGGAGAATATGGTGGGTGGGGTAGAACTCCCCAGAGCGTTTCCATGAAGGTTTAATGGGTTTGGCACAGAGGTGTCATGCCGTAGAATCACTTTTTTCCGGCCATTGCTCGTATTATGGCCATTTTTTGCGCAGTGCTCGGCTCAATCGCATCAATTGAAGTCGATACCGTTCCCCAATGATGGTTTCGTTTGGTTTTACAGCTCATAATAAACAATACCGACCTGGTCTCACCAAATACATAGCATAACCTTTCATTTTTCATCACCCGTCACAATACAATGAAGGTTCACAGGCGAAAGTTGACTGTGAACAACTTCTTCTGTGAAAGTTCTTCAACTTCTGTGAAAAAAAGGATGCTTGAAGTCCTTTAGCTTCAAATTATAAGGAACTTAAGTTCCTTGCTTTTACATCATTCCCAACGCATGGAATCACTTAGAAATGGCTTCGTGGATAACTTCTAATACTGAAACAAGCTGTTCTTGCGTTTGGCACGGATCGTCATCGAACAATTTCTCCAATTCAGCGTCTTCGAATGTTTTTGGCCTTTCTTCGCGCGAACAGTCGTTAACATCGAAGTCACCGTCTTTAAAGCAAAAGAACCAATCGCGGCGCGTTGTTTCACTTACAGCAGCATTTTCGTAAACTTCTTTTTCTCAAGATGCGCTTCAGCCGCCGTTTTTCGTTGTGTTTCGTTTGAATGAAATAAGAAAAGTAACATTTCCCGCAAATGACGATTATTTGGCACAAAATCAGACATTTTCACAAAACTAAATGTATATGACTCCACAATAAAATCACTAACTTGTCAGAGCGATTTGTTTAATATTTATCTAAGCTTGGTTCATGACGTTTTTGATATGTCAAAAAATCGACCAACACTTGGACCTGTTGGAGCCATATAATGATAAACAGCGAGAACCTTGTTGCGCATCTAATATTATTTAAAGAAAGGTTTAAATACATCTACAATTTTAACAGCAATTAATTTATAACCACAATTTTAATCACACATCACATGCGTGATTGTGAATAGAATTGTGAACCAATCGAGCAGACGTGCCTAATTTGTAAACTCTTGTTGGTTAATGAAAATATTAGGACGGGGAAGAAGTCTTATCGCATTTAATTTATTATGTATAAACTTACAATCAAATTTATTTGACTGGCTCTTTTAAACTGGCTGGTTTTAATGTCATTAAAAAGGTTTTAAAAAAAGAAACAAATTAGTAAAATGTTGTTTCCAGAACCATCGATTCGGATCTCTCCTGCCAATAGCTGATGAGATTAAACTTTTTCCCCAACCTATTTCTTAGTGTCTCATTATACTTAGCGCTGCAATAATGATAACGCTTTGTTTTCAGACGACCCGCACTCCACGGTGTTCGGTTCGGTGACGGAAGGCGTGTTCGAAGGGAAGATGATCACGGGCGATGGCACGTTCTACGTGGAGCACGCCCGTCGTTATTTTCCGCCAAACGGTACGAAGACGCGGGTGCATTCCGTGATCTACCGCGATGGTGACGTCAGCGATCCGTATTCTCATAGAAGACATGGTGAGTAAAAAATATATTTTTAAATATATTCAAAAAATTACTAATAAAGCGCAATAATAGCTAGATTTCTAACGTACAAAGTTTTCTTAGACTATAACGCTAACATTACGAACTTAGGTTCCAGTCCACAAAAAGGGAACAAAATTAGGACATGACTAACTTAATTGTTAAACTATTATAACTATAGTGTTTTTATTAGTGGTAGAGCCACGCTGCAGACGAATACTTTGTCAAAAATGGCATATTATTTGTCTGTAGGATGAATAGGCCGACTCGCCCGGGGAAGTACGACACTCCCGAAGAAAACCGGCGTCTGAGTGGTAGCTTAGCTACCGCGCTTCGTACGGTGAGCGGTCTGAGTTCCGGAGGCCCAACACCCTCCCCTTCCCACTCCCCCTCTTACTCCCATAATTTCACTTTCCTTTAAGGTCGGCAACGCTTCCGCACTGCCTATGGCGTTGCGGATGTCTATGGGCGGCGTTGGTTGCTTTGCATCAGGTGACACGCCTGCTCGTTTGCCTTCTTATGCCATAAAAAAAATTGTTAAACGATGATAAAGTAAGAAACGTATAAAACTTATGATGCTGAAATATTATTCAGCTGCTCCACATGCGCCAAGCTGTTTAGAGAGCTGTACCTAAATCTAGAAATCCGTCAGAATCTAATGTTAGCGACATAAATAGCGACAAAGTGCTGCTTACGCTCTTCGGACAACTGATATATTACATATTAGTTTTTTATTTAGACTAGTTACAAATTTTTGAGATATATAAAATTCCACAAAACTGTTTGCACAGTTTGACTTTGGGATCCCCTGTCTAATTATTAAACTTAAATTACCCCTTGAATTAAATTAGACATATAGATAGATAACCATTACATTAGTCGAGTGCTAGAGTTGAGATCACTTTTTAACAATCGTAGCGTGGGATGCCCCTCGACTAGATGAGCGACGACATGAGCAGAGCGGTGGGCAGAAACTGGATCCGTATAGCTGAAGAT
This sequence comes from Baronia brevicornis, assembly GCA_031353405.1. Classification (NCBI taxonomy): domain Eukaryota; kingdom Metazoa; phylum Arthropoda; class Insecta; order Lepidoptera; family Papilionidae; genus Baronia; species Baronia brevicornis. The sequence continues at coordinate 6,094 of JASFAT010000770.1, forward strand.
AAGGTGAGACTGCGCGGGGAATGAGGAAAATGTCCAACAATAACATATCGCAGTGTGATTATAATGAGGATGAAGATAAAGTATCTAATTTTTGTGAGAAAAATTGTTTTATTACTTCCATCCAAATTTAGTTTCCTCCAAAATTCATCATTTAAAATATATAAGAAAATCTCCGTCTCTCTCTACAATTTTGTTATTTGGTGGCTTTAGCTGGTAAAATTTACAAATAGTTTCACTGATATTAATAAGTTAAAGAGAGTACCACCAAAATTTAGAAAATAAACACTATGCGTATGAGATTATACCTTATCTAAACTTTTTTAAAGATCAATACGATCACAATTGTTCAAACTCATTGTTTAGAGATGATACAAACAATTCTGACCTGAAAACAAATTGATTTCCGTTCTTTGTTTGGTTTGATTCGTGCGTGGTACAAATGGCAAGTAAGCCACCTATGTATGTCGTAAATTACTGTTTGGAAATGCATATATATTTCAAAATACTCTTCGTGTGATGAGCGTTTAGAAATATAATAATAATAATACCAACAAGCTTTGCATTTCCTTAACCTATTTGAACATTAAGAAAATTCAAAATGTTGTTTGCTTGAAGCCCCTCTTCGGGTATAAGCTTTCTCCAGAATTTTTCAATTATCTTTGTTTGACGCTATCTAGTAGTCTCCAGCTGGGCTAATTGTTTCTTAGACCCACCTTTTCTTGGGACTCTCTCTCCCTCGTTTATCGCTTGGACTTACCGATTTGGTTACTAGATTTGAAATAAATTGAGCATTTATTGGGTATAGTCATCAGTTAAAATAAACCTCCAAGTTATAAAAACACTCCAGGTACAGGTAGAAGTATTGGGTGTCCACTGGCGGAATTAGATTTTCAAACAAAAAATAAAAAAAAATACAAAGGATATAAACAAAATTCAATAACTGTTACGAAAAAGAGAAGTGCGAGTTTTATTTTCTTTTAGTACGGAGATAGGTGTCGGGTTTGTTTCCCAATGAAAACTTACGGCAGTTTGCCTTAAAATAAAAAATATCGTCAATACAGACGTAATATTTCAGTGCTTGACATTGGCTTTCCTTATAATTCAGTGGTGTTGCCGTAATTCCCACGCTTGTCAAGCGGATTGGGGATAGTAGATTAGGTTTTACTTTGAACTCTTCTAAACTGGCCACAAAACCGTTATTCACCAACTAGTGGTAAATAAGATTAGTCTATAATGGTCACAATGCTGTCAGTTTCTCCCCGAAGTCTCGTCTGTCAATTAACACGACACTGCGAGTCGGTAAGACTTGTTCTAAGTAACTAGTTTATTGTTTTTCTTGTAGTTCTTAGTTGTGTAAGTTATGTTACTTTGGCAAGTATAGGTATGGATTTTCTAATTATTAAAACTTATTCTTCGAGTCAACAGGCTTCAGACGTATCGAATTCTATTGTATTGGTTCATTCAAATACGACGTCTCTAATGTTTGTTCGTTTGTGGAGATATTTGAAAATACAAAGTTTTTTCTAAAAAAACTAATTCCAAAAATTTCTGGTATACAAGTTTTACATATGCAAGCAAAACATGCGTGTATCGTGAGAAAGTAAGGAACAAAATATTGTCATGTCAACACGCAATGGAAAGAAGCATTTTGAAATTAAGAAGAATACAAAGGATAAGAAATGTAGACATTCGGAAAAAAACGAAAATAAAAGATGCTCTCAAATAAATGGAAATGGGCAGGGCATGTTAAGCAAGATAGGGACAATAGGTAGGACCCATGAGAAAACAAAATGGCTGGGTCCAACAGGAAAAAGGAGTGTAGGAAGACAAAAGAAAAGATGCCCAGACGACATTGTAGAAATAGCAGGAAAAAACTAGATGAACCAAGCCCTAAACAGAGAGAAATGATTAAAGATGCAAAGTGATGCATCTTTAATCATGATGCAAAATGAAAGAGCAAAGGCTTCTATACCCACAAAGGGACCACAAAAAGTGTGGGAAAGAAGCTGTAATAATAATAATAATTTCTGGTATTTATCTCACATTATTATTGTTTAAAGGGAAAGGAAAGTGAAGTTTAAAGGAAAAATTGAATGGTGTTTTTAATTTGATAATAAATGTTTAAGTATTCATTACCTTTCTTTTGTACTTTAAGAGTATACTTAAAGAGCAGATATAAAATATAAGTAGCTATATAATACATATACAGGGAGTGTCCGTTGGCAGAATTAGGTTAAAGGTCGAATAATAAGTAAAAGCATGCTTACTCATTATTTTCTGACAATATTGAGGGAAAATCCTGTAATTCACTTCATGCACGTGATTTTAACAAGATGGCGCCACTCTTCATACTGCTAGAGAGACCATAGATATTCTTCTTGCTTTCTTCCCTAACAAATTAATAAGTCGTTTCGACGATATTCCCTGGCCACTCAGATCGCCAGATCTTACCCCAATGGATATTTTTCTAGATCACCAAAGTAAAGTCTATGAAAGCGCTAAAAGAAAATAGAACCTTCGTGGCGGTCAACATTTAAACGATACATTTTTTAAAGAATACAACCCGTACATGCCTTCTTCGGAAATGTTATTGAATTTTATTTACATTCTCTGTAGTGTTTTTTTATTTATGTTTGAAAACCAAAATCTGGCACCTGACAGCCTATATACAAATATACGCCCTAAATACGATATTTCACTAAAGTTCCTAATTTTTAAAAACAATTTTTACCATAGTTTAATGTATTGAATCTAATAAATACATTTATAAACATCACATTACACAAATTTTTCTCATTTGTATCTTGTTGAGGAGGAGAAATAAAGCGAAAGTTTCTGTTCACGTTTCCACTGCGAGAAAAAATACGTCTCCTGTCTAGAATAGTACAGAGATTATTTTTCTGGGTTTTGCCTTTCGCGTCAGTCAGATAAAATCAGATTTACCGAACTACGTAATCTTTGTTCGTGCTCGCGCACGATCGTTCATAGCGTACGCACTCCGCATTCAGTATTGAATGAATAAATCGCTTATCTTCCATTCGTTTACATAGCCTACCTAGACTATGAAAAGTTTATATATTAGTCCCACGGGTTATTCTTTTACATTTTTCTTTTACATGAATGAAGGTGAGATTGTAATAATAGAGACCTTATAAACCCATGTATAATAGTATGGCGTCCCATACTATTATACATTTACCAAGGCGCGCTCTCCACTCTAACACTCGCCTTACAGCAATTTAAGGCAGTATAATTTAATATCAATAAAAATAATCAGAAATAGTTACTATTAATAGTATTATCATAATTATATCATTTAATTTTCACCTGGACAAAAACGCTTATATCTTATCAATATTATTTTATTTATTTAAACATCACATTATTAAAACTAGTGAAAAAGAGATTAAAATTTGTCCAATATTGAGCCTCAACTTGACACCTTATCCGCACTTAAGCTACCATTTAATTACTTACAACATTATCTTCTATAACGTGCTAGTCGCACTGCTTACGGCGTCACACAGGGTCTTCTTTAGGGGGTTTATATTCGATAAAATAAATCTTTCCAAATGAAATTAATTTTGTTTTTCTATTTACTGTGTATATTTACATTTATATCTTATTCACATATGTACATTTATATCTTATTCACACTTTAACAATTTACATTTTATATCTTAATATATATAATCTCAATTTCTTATGCCGTAAAAGGTGATCGAAAGACGTCAGTCGAACTAATCTTTTGTTTTTATAAAACATTTTATTTCTTTTAATTTTAAAATTATGAATTTAAATAGAAGGAATATAATATAAAAGGTTCTAATATATTCATATACAAAGTTTTAATACATTGATACATTTATGTGTGTCACTACACTTTTTTCGTCGCTCAGAACTGCCGGGTATTTAATACTAGTATATGAATTGTTTTATTTCCCTATTCCCGCCCTATATGATAGAAATCTTTTTCGTATAAAGAAATAATGAGTTTATGCGCTTGTAAAATAGAAATAATGAGTTGTATCGAATGTAGCAATCTGGGTACAGTGTTCTGATAGTGTTCAAGAAAGTACCGATTCCACCTCAACGTCGTACAAAACAACGTTAAATTGAAAGCAGTTTGCAGAGGCGATTGGTGTTGGAACTTTAGCTGCATCGTGTCGCACATCAAATGTATTGCTATCCAAGGTCGTTTAACAAAGTTTAATCCCATTTGCTCGTCGCCCTGTCACCGGCTGATTGCTACAACGCTTGCATCGGAAAATTCACGCTAACTGCTCGGTGCAAAACTTTATTGGTCACCGCGCGTTATAAATCCATTCGGTTAAAGTCGTCAACTGGTTCGGGGAAATTTGAACAAGCCTTTATGATACGAAATGTTTAACTGTATTCGTAAATCAGTCACTACTTCGCACGTCCACGTTGTTTATATGAATGATTTTTATTTATGTTCAGTTAAACCACGACAAAAGGCACGAGGCAAGGGAGTCCCGATTTCTGGGGAACATTAGCCCATTTTTAACTCCGAAAGCGGTAACTTCGCCACTGAGCGACTTATTGTTTTGTTGTCAATTTAATTTCACCTAATCCAATTATCACGTCTGGAATTTCTGAAGCTCGTTGTACAATGAATCCTGTTCAAAATATTCCAATATACAAATGTATTTTGATCGCTGACTAAATTGCCATCAAACCGGCCCACATTCCACGCCACGTAATACATATTCATTCGTCCGTAGGCTGCACTGAAATGGTAAATTCAGTCGAAACCAGAACACTGACAATGGTGCCTCATCATGATGGAACACTTTTAAAAGTAGAGATGAATTTAAAAAATATTAGCAGTGTTTTAATATTACTTGATTTTTCTAACCATTCCATTTAGCTGATAGTTTTTATGCTAAGAAACTATGGTTCACATTAATAGTGCAACAGAAGTATCGAACGAAATCGCAGGCTTTACTAATTGAGCTGCTGACTTTTTGTGTATTGTTTTCACGCACAGTATAATAGTGAAATATAATATAATGTCAAATCATACTAAATTGTGTCAATTTAAGCATTGACGACCAATTGGCATAGAGGCGGGGCTGCCGCCTACGTAGTTATTACGTAATTATTTACGTTATTTTTATGTTAATCTTTACCCTATATATTTTGAATGCAATACGAAATCTATTGTTTCCTATATACAGTTTCAAATGTTCCGTGCACATGTACCATTTATGGTACTCTAATACTAAAATTGCAAGCTAATTATTTACGGATTGATGATGTAGTGAATATTGTGTGATAATGTATAATTTTTAGTCAAAACATTAAATGGCCTGAGCGACAAATCGGTCAAAAACGGCTTGGTACTAAAGCCGTTTTTGATAACAATGCATTTAAAGCACCCTAAGCTTACAGAGTCATTTGTCGTGAGTTTGATCTCTGTATCGGGATAAATATATCTATGGCCAACAGATATTTATTCAGAGTCTAGTTACCCTACCAATCCGCACTGGACAAGCGTGGTAGCTTAATGTCTGTTCCTCCGGAAATGAGACGCGTGCCCAGAAGGTATTTGCTCCCACAGTCGTCTCGTACAATACCCACGGGAAGAAGCAGGGTAACCAAATGGGGCCTTGCTAGAAACCACACAACAATTATATATTATACACTAAGGGAAAAAATATTTAATAGAAGTTTAATTCAATAATCAAGATATTTATTTATCATAGTTTATATCGCATTACTTACATATAGTTTATAGCTAAATTGTTTATTTTGATTTGTTTTTGTGGTCAGCTGCTAAATTAAAAATGTCAATCGATAATATACTTATATTTTAGCATGTCTGTTGCACGTTACCATATATAATATGTAGGTAAGCTAAGGTAGGTAGGTAAGGTAAGGTATATGGATAAAACTACTAGTTTTTTCTTATTATATTTATTATGCTGATGTTTTTAATTCGAAAAAATGAGAAAAAAATAAAAGTACGTAAGTAAGCTGTGAGTGCGCGACTTAAGATCGCTAGAACGTAAATAATCTGCATAGATTAGGAATCACCTACATGATTAGATCTAAAATCTACTGTTTACTAATTAGAATCTGTGCAATTTGCCAGTTATATAAACAGTACCTCTACATTAAATTTTAACTGAGTAATTGAAACAGTATTTTAATTTTAATGAGACGGACAGCACAATAAAAATAAAAGTTATTAAAATTATAGTTTTCCTTGCCTTGCAACGATCGGCCCGTTGGCCACTCGTACTACAGTCGGTGGCACACACTACACTCTCTAACTTTAATAGTACTTTTAGTGGATGCAATTCCAGCCTGCGTTTATTAACATGAAAGCTCGCTTGAACTCGCTGCTCCACATACGCGCAATTTCCCTTATCTCATTGAATGCATTTTGCTCGTGTAATTGCACTAGGTACAAATGAAAAAAGGATAATAAATATTACCATTCCTGTTTTAAAAATATTTTAGTTCGCTTTACACGATATATTTTATTACCTTGGTTGGCATTACTTACGACTTCATGGTTAAAGTTTCAAGATTGAATTTTCATTAAAAATAAAGGGAGCAGAAAATATATCCTCTTATTTTTTTGAATGCGTTTTTGCTGTGTATATAACTACACTGAGTATATAATAAAAAAAGGATAATATGTAAACTTTATCATTCCTGTTTTGATTCTTACCTCGCTTTGCATGAGCTATTTCATTGCCTTTGTTTGAATTATTTACGGCTTTAAAGGGAGATATATTAATATTTATCTTCATTCAAAAACAAAGGTAGCAAAAATTTAGTAGAGTTACATTACTTCCTATACTACAATTGATATATCGAAACATATGTCTTTTCATGGAAATTATAAATAAAATAATAAAAATTTTCTATGATATTGCAAAATTTGGAATTGTTTGTTTGCATTTTTATACATAAGTTTGAGAAATTTTTATAAAACCATTCTTAGTATTCCATCGAATACAATTTAAAGTTATCTGTTAGGTAGTTTCAAAAATAATAAGTGAGAAAAAATGTTTTGTGAAGGTTCGAATTCGCCCAGCAGCGGGCAAATATGGGCATGAAAGAATAGGCGAAGTTACAAGGTTTGGTTTGTACATAAAACATTCATGTGATCGGAAAGAATAAATAGAGGGATATTGTGAAAACAACGTTCGTACTTGTAGCTGCATTTGTTTTCATTAAGAGTTATTGGACTGTTCTATCGGGGCGCGCGTCCCTTTTTATTTGTTTCGTATCAGGTTGTTATTTGAATATGAAAGACTTGTACAATCAATAAGGAAGTATTGTTACATAGAATAAAATTTTTATATTTATTTTATTCGGTATGATAGACGCGTCACTTAGCCTCAGTGATTCTTGTGCAGGAGTGAATAGGAATAATGACTGTATTCAAATAAAAATATAAGATTGCTGCAATATGGATGGTGGTTTATATGACAGAAATACTAAAAAACAGAATTTTTTTCTTAATTTTTAAGGGATGTAATTTAAATTTATTAATCAAAATATAATCATATTACTCTCGAGTTACGTGACGGCAAACGCACAAGCACAGTGCACACTTCATTGTTCACTAACCACGTGACCGGTATTGAAGTTTGGAGTTTCGAGCGAAATTGAAGACCGAATTCATATGTGTAAAAATTTAACTTTAGAAAGAAAATGAAATTATATGACACCAATTTTGGTGCAATAAAATAGCTCATCCAAAGCGAGTTAAGAATTTTCAAAACAGCAATGATAATGTTACATATTATTTTTTTTTATTATTTACTCAGTGTAGTGATACGGCAAAAATGCATTCAATAAAATAAGAGGATATATTTTCTGCTTCCCTTATTTTTAATGAGAATTAAATCTTGAAACTTTAACCATTATCATTTGCCCGATGGTATAATTTTTGTCGTATGTTACCAAGAGTAGCCTAGCATTTCAACAGTTTTAGCCGCTCACAAGAACCGACCAATGTACAAGTTTATCGCATGGACGCATTTCAATTGAATTCGTAAGCGTGGGTTTGTTAGTTCTACGCTCCTGATCATAATTTGACAAACTCCTACATGGTTGTTCACTTTGTATTTAGACAACAGTTTGCGGTCGCAATAAACGCACTACATGTTTATTGTACAAACTTCGTACGGTCATTTTATATTAATTACACATGAAATATCTCGCTATAATACTTAAGTCTTAATTATAGAATTTATTAGTTATACACAGAAACTTCTTTCAAACAATATATTTTCTTTCTTCAAAGTCTTGTATGCTCCTACCTAAATTACTTTTAAATTGAATTATGTTTTTTTTTTAAGTGAAATGGTGATTTTTTTTGAGAAAAAATGTCTTTTAAAAATCACAACTACGGCTTTCAAAGTTAAGACTTTAAGCTTGCTCAATTTTCAAAAACTCACATTGTTAATTGTAGTTTCTTAAATGAATAACACCGGAACAATAATATATTTAATACGATAAATAGATAGACAAATTTATTTCCTTCTGCAGTATACATTTTAATCAATTACATATCACGTATCAATCCACATTACAAACAGATGGAAATGGGCGATGGCTCAGTCAAAACCTTCTCTCACCTAGCAGAGAAACTGAGTTTCTGCCACAGCCCGTTAATAATGTATTAACATTTTTACTTTTTAATTAATTTATTTACATTGGCAGTGATCAATTAAGCACGTATCTCAGTACGTTATAGTCACGTAAATTAGCTTATATACTTCTCTGAAGCATTCTGACATTTTACTTTACTATCTACGGCAGTCTACTGCTGGACATACAGGTCTTATAGAGTGATCTTCGGCTAGACACGCCCTTATATATACTTCACCATATTCACCATTATTTTTTATTTTATCTTGAACATACAAATAACTTGAAAACAGGTTTGAATATAATACCTCGCCGCAATTTAAATTACAATACCTATGTATCACCGCACTGCAACTTAATGGCATTAAACTTGAGTCTGTATTACCGTGAATTTGAAAGTAACGCACGCGCTAACGTTGTTGAATATTATAAGCCTCTAATAGCTTCAAATGCTATACACTATTGCTGTAACAAAAGTTCATATTTGGGCCGAGCGTTATGCTACACAATAGAACTCTCAAGCGTCCCCGGAGTCGGCTAGCTTTACGATTCTATACGTCTCGTCGACTCGTGCCGTGCGAACTTCTCGTACAAATTGCTCACTTGGCTTAGTGGGTTTTACCGGCAAAACTGCTCCTGATATTTCATTTGTCGCAAAAACATTCCCAGCCAAATCTGGCAACTTGGTTCTTACCTCGGCGTGCCGCTTGTTTTAATTACGGAAGTTGTTTCGAATAAGGCTTATCTTCGCGCTTCAAGACGTTACAGGAACTTAAATTACTTAATAACGTCAATTCCGTTCAAAGACGTATTTGAAGTACTTGCGCGAAACATTTCGTTTCCTTTTTGCATATTGTTCGACATACGTATGTCTGCAATATTCCGTACCATGATTTATTTTTGTAGATTCGATTTGTTATTCGTGTAGAATGTCATTTAAATGTGATAAAAGCTTTTATCTACTTTGCGTATCTCTTTGAAAAATATAAAATGATGTTGTCTCCATAAGATTCTCTGTTTTCTTTCCCTCTACTCTTCGTCAAGGAATATATTCTCTTTTAGTATGAGAAATTTAATCGAATGTAACAGACAGACGTTGAAAATATGTTCAGAAATTTAATAAAATCAGAATGTAAGAAAAACGAGCTCATTTCGTTAACATACGGGAGCTTGTAGACAACATTTCATTTGGAAAATAATGAATTGTAAAGTACGAGTTCAGTAACAGTTATTGTTCTGTTTGTTACAGAATGTATTTTGAAGATATTAGAAAAATAAAAGAGGCCTTTTATTTTTTTATAAGATAAATGATATTTAAAAAAAAAGACTAATAATATAATATATATAATTACTAGAATTCCTGTGAACCATTTGAACTAGTTTAACAATGTTTGTGTCAGAAAAATATGGTTTTACATCAATAGTCCCATTGCAGAATCGAACCGATGACCTAATGTAATTTAATTTTTTTTTTACAAATATGGTACAAAAGTGTGCTCAATGCTCAAAGACATTTTCTACCAGTAAACTTTTATCTTAAGCGCATTCGTAACCAATTGAGCTAGTGCTGCTTAAAAATATTCAAAAATTATTTGATAACATTCGCGAAAACGAGCCAGAGCTGAGGTCAGATGGTCTTAAATTGCATGACTAGTAAACACTAGAATACTTTTTTAAATTAAACTACTCACGCAAATAAATTTACACGAAATCTTTATAAGAATTTATTCTGCTACTGCCTGAATATTTTAATTATAATAGTAACGAATATTGAAATTAATTCTTCACAGTTAATTCAAACTTATGCGTGATGAAATATATATATATTAAACAAAATGCATTCCGTGTGCAGTTTGCTATTTTGCTGAAGTGTATAACAAAACATTTGATGCAGCTACATATGAATGACACTTCTCGGCTAAAATGAAACCTGCGTGGCGCGTAACTAATTTAATTTGGCGAAACTCGTACGCCCCACGTAACTTCACAAGCGCAGCTGAAACTGTGTACAATCCTATTTACTCGTGTGAGCCTTGCGCGGATATTGCGTTTAAGTCCCAACAACTCTAATCTAAAGCCAAAATCAGGTAAACGGTGGGATAAATTGCATGCTAGTTTGATATTGAAGACAAAATAACCAAGTTCACAAGAGTACATATAATAATATATGTTGTCCATGTAATGTATATTTTCTATTTAAAGTGTTTACCGAAAACATAATATATTCCATTTTTATAACCCATATAATATGTCATAAAACACACATAACAGTCCACCAGATAGTCTCCTTGAACTTTGAGGGGTGTTGCCATAATCCTCATGTTGGGTGAGCCTATTGGGGATTGGTTTTTATTACTCAAATAGATGCTGCTGCCCGTTTACTACTATTTGCTCCCATAGGTGTAAGATATCCACGGGAAGAAAATGAGTAGCGCCATTCTATGCCGTGAACCACAGCAAAAAACAGGCACACTAATGCAATCATATTTTTTTATGGGATAGAGAGGCAAACTTGATGAAAAGAAATCAACGCCGCGCATAGACATCTGCAACACCATAGGAATCACAAATGTGTTGCCGGTCTTTAAATCATCCGTAGGCTTGTTTTTTGAAAGTTTCAATGTTATATTTGTTCGGAAATACCGAAAGTAGCTGGTTCCACAGATGGTGAGTAGAATGAACGTTCGGGAAAAATGCATCGTACTGGATCGCTACTCATCCAGATGGTGGGGATGAAACTTTTATTTGTGCGCTAGTGGAATTCAGTGGCAGGAATTACAAGTTTTATATAAATATAATGCAATATTTGCTTTGATTCAAGAAATTCAACGTAGCTAGGAACGAATGAATACTGTACGGTTTAATATCCGTGTCGATTAGCGCACGTTTCGATCGATAAGAATTCGTGCGTCTGCGGTACTGCAAGTCCATATTATTTGCTCTTTCATGCTACTCTAATTCTACCGGCTTAGGTCACTTGTTTTAGCTAAACAGTGCATCGGTAAAATAGTTATAACTTTACACATTGCGAACGCTATACAATAAATTATTTATATACCGAAAATAAAAATTTATCAAAATACACGTCGCTGTGTTCGGCTATCTCTTATTTTATTAGAAGTTATAAAGCTGACTGACATATTACTGAAATGATAGACTAAACTAGGATACCAAAAACTTAAAATAATAATATTATTTTTAAAACCTCGCTGACCTGAAAAAAATTATCTCTTTAAAGTTTTTATTCTTAGGCGCACAATGATTTAATGAGGGATTGGTAATTGAATATTATTGTATACTGGCTGTTGTAGCCGGCATTGCTTGTGTTACAAAATTTTTTTCAGTGAAGGTTAATTGAAAATAAATGACTGTATCTATCATCAACGATCTCTATAGCAACCGTATCTATAGAGACCAATCTTCATAACAACCATTTGTTAAGAAATGGGTGAGTGTGGGTTATTCTAGGTGGTTGCGTGGATGTTGTCGATGATGGTACTATGAGGACACCTTCACTCAAGTGTCTAATATACCTGCACGAACGTAGAGAGAACATTCATTTTTAATATTAGATTATACATGTGTAGGTACATATAAGATTAAAGGTCCGCATGCGGTGTATGTTTTAACGCAACGGGTTGTGAGCAGAGCAGCGAATAATTTCCGTTATCTGGCGGTCGCGAGCAGAGCTTCGTTAAAATGCAGCGCGCCGGATGCGAGACGCCAATGCGCCCTAACGTGACACACGAGCGAAAAAATACTCCACCATTCAGCGCATTTTAATTTTAAAACCCCGTTGCTTCGTTTGAGTTGTAATTTTTTTTCTCCTCCACCGTCATTTTATTCTCTTTGCATTCATGAGCTTCAGTCACGTCTGCGAACTATACTAATATAGCGTTATATAGTACACATTAAAAGGATTCTATGTTATTCTTTCGATATTATTTTAATAAAAAATCAATGTTCAGCGTGTTAACGTTTGCTTTTTTAATATCAGAATATTGTTGGTACTCGTTTTACATATTTTCAAATTATACTCTTGAATTATAAAAAAGATGATGAGGTATGTAAATAGCCCCAACTAGGGGTGTGCTCAGAAAAAGCGGGATGGTTGGTACGTGACTGTACGAAAAAATGTTAACGACTTTTACGGCCAGAACGTAATAAAGCCATGACTAACCTGCAAAACACTGAAGCGGTGGCCTGAACTTCGACTTCGAGACGTAATCACGAACTGCTGGGGTCTTGTCGATATAGATCCCTAAACCTTTTTTTTTATTTTACACAGAAATCATAATATTAGTAGTAAAAGTAAAACCAGCGCGGCGATCAACAAACTGGGGTGTGGCGAAATCCATTTTTTAGGATTTTTCAAGTTTAAAACGAAAGCGGGCGAGACAACCTATTTGATTATGAATACGAAATTGAAGGTGGCAAATGCCTTTTTTGTTGCTCAAATCAGAACCAGCTGGCTTCGGCGGTCGGTGTTTCCGAACTGATACTTTAATCAACATTGAAATCTTCAAAAAACAAACCTACTCATATCTTAAAGGCCGGCAACGCGTCTCTGGTAGTGTGGATGTCTATGGGCAGCGTTTGTTGCTTTCCATCAATTGACACGCTTGCTCGTTTGCCTTCCTATCCCATATTAAAAAAGCTAAAAAACCGACAGGACAAACTTAACATCATATTTAACAAACATACATATTTTTAAAACATGCTTACGCGCTTTGATTTCAAAAAGTTTAATTACCGTAACAAAATAGTTTTAGTCTAACTCAGTCCAAAGCTCAAAATTACTCATAATTTCGGTATGGCGCTTCGTATGTGCTTTTTAGAGATTTTTAGATGAGAAACAACAATTTATTCATTCTAACTAGAGTTAGATTCATAAAAAAATAATTGTAAATTTTATGCATGTGCCCTTTTCTAAATTTATGCAAATAAAAATAAATAAATATAATAAATATTTGCTGTTGATTTTATGAAAATTATTTTTTAAGCTCACTCGTATGCTAGATGCTTTAGCATTACAATGATAGTTATTTACAAGAAACATAAACTCTCAAATCCTATTTCAAGATTTCTACTATGAGTTGTGTAGGCAACTCATAGTAGAAATCTTGAAATGGGATTGCAATTCGTGCAGCATTATTAATAAATGAAGGCGTATTTACTTTATCTCTCATCCAGACTTTACACTGTCTACCGCCGTCAAGCACTTGTTAATTACCATTAATGGATAACAATAGGATGTGGAATATTATACGCGACTTGTAATTCATCCATGTATTGTAAATGCTTTGCCTATAATACTGTGGCGTGCTTGCCGTACTGCTTCATATGGCGACACCCGGGATCTTTAAGGGTTTTTTTTCCTCGGATAAAATTCTTCAAAATTATATTAATTTATTTTTCTTGTTTCATTTTACATTTATTTATATTTATTATATTTTACTAATACTTTTCAATTTACATTTTATTGCATTAGTGATACATTTATTAATGTACCACTACAGTACATTACGAGATATGAAACTCTTAAAGACAATACTTGCTTCTTACTTCCTGCGGCGCTACAACCTTCTTATGGGTTTAGGCCTCCTCAACGATCTTCTCCCACTTTGTTCTGTTTCTGGCCTCCCTTCTCCAAGATGTTTTTTTGCCAAAACTCTTTAAATCCACCTCAACACACAGATCCACTGCTTCCTAGGTTTTCATCTAAGTCTTTTCTGCTGAGGGATACATTTGGTGATAAATTTCACCTATTAAAGACCATATCCATACGAATTATTTTTTTTAAAGAATAGCCAAACAAGCGTGTCACATGATTATAAATAATCACCGCAGCCCATTCATGTTACACATCACATTTTAAAATTGTTTGTTAAAAATTATCCTGCAGCATGGCTCTACTGAATTAGTTGAAGTCACTGCTGTAAAAGTAAAAAAAAAAAAGAAATACCGGTAGGCTATACGTAACAGAACTACTACGAGCATTTATTTCAACTATGTTCTTCCCGTCCATCTATCTTAAAACTTAAGACAATCATAATAGACATTCTCCCAGATAAAAATACATTGAAAATATATTGAAAGAAGTAGTAACGCTTTATTAATATTTCAGACAGTGTCAGTACAAAGCAGAATAATTGCAAAATACAAAAATATAACAAATTTTACCAAACTAAATAAAATAATTTTAACCAATTATCTAACATACTAAGTACAACATATCTTGTTGGGGTATAATTTTCTAGTTAAAAATTTTAAAAGACATTAAATATATTTGTAAACATATTATTTATGTTAATTATTATAACAAACTGTGAAATACTGATTTTAAATAAAAGCAACTGCATATTTAGTACTGTAATTACACTAACCTACAAGGATTGCGACAAATAAAGCTTTACATTCTGTTTTCTTTGATTTTATACATATTTATTTATCTTAAAACTTATTTATGTACTAAACCGTGACAAAAATTGAGACGTTCGAAAATAATCATACCATAATAATAAGTCAAGAAGACTTCTTTTTATTGTGTTTAATGTTGAATAGATACCTAGGTAATCTAGTGAAATTGTTTATTTATCTCCAGGGGATGTTTTAGAAATGAAATTATGATTTATACGCCTCCTTTTTGTGGCTGGATTACAATATTCGTATTCTTAGTAGTCTTGTTATGCATGTGTTAGACGATATTCACAATAGCAATCGTTTTGTAATTTAATGAAGATGCGATACTTGGGTCTAAGTGAAGAGCAAAGTGGCATGACCTACCTAGCTTGTGGATTATTGGCAATATGACTTTCGAATGAGATCTGTCGTCATTATTTGAAAGAAAAAAACGTAATTAGTTTGCTGTTTTAAATAAATTATAGTAACATATTTATTCCATAAATATGTATTCTAAGTATTCAGTTATTCAAAACGTAAAATAGACAACACGTTAGAACAATATCTATGTTTTCCTAAATCCGGAAGAATATTTTTGCCGTTAACTAACATTATACACAAGCGACAGTCGTCTATTTTTTTTTTCTATTCGCAACCCTCTAACTTGAGCTGCAAACTTAGATTTTGTCATGAATAATTTAAAACATCTCAAATATTATGCGAAATATTATTCGATACGGGCCGATCGGGAAATACGGCGGACGGTATCGATTTTTTAGGAAAATTGTTTATTTATTTACAAATACATGACGAGACGTTACAGATTCACATTTGCAATCACACCGAGTCTTTTCGTTATAAGTCTCTTGGGAACACGAAATATCGGGTTAAGTTTTAATATATAGCATTCTAAATTTAAAATTCAAAAACATCAAATAACTTTGTAACTTCTTCCGTTTATAGTAAGAAAATGACAGTCAAAAGGTGTTCTACTTCTGTGTTGTTCGTTACAGAAGAATAATATGGATAGAACATAGTTTGCAACTCTGTTGTAGGTTCACATACGAATTATAAAGTATTAGCGGTCTTATTCTTCATCTTCTTTTCTTTTGTCTTGGATAGTAAAGAAGCCCTTTTTTACTTGAGGCGGTTTGCTTTTGTTTCAAGGACCCTAACTAGAGTGCATTTCTTTTATGCGCGAATTGTGCTATTACTCTAAAATCGTATGATGTGCAATAATTGAATCTCATGACAAACGTGATCCAAAAAAGCCTTATTTATATTTTTATCCTTTTCGGCTCACGGTTTAGAAACCCATGTAACAACAAAGAAACGAAAATTGGCATTTTAGTTTTTTTTTTTTTTTGGAAATGTCACTATTGGTCCTAGGGCATTTACAACTTACATCGGAAAGACTCGTATGTAAGAAACCCGCAAGTTGCAGTTTGAGGAGAATGTTGATGATGACGATAGGTGGGCAATGAAGGTTCTCAAACTTTAAACTGGTCTTTAATGATGGAATACGCATCTCATTAGCAAAGTACCTGTAGCGGTTTAAGGTTCCCACAGTTGAGGTTGAGATCGAGTTATGGACCGCTGTCAGTGTAGATTTATTACATTTTAAACAACAAAATAGATTGATGGAGTTAGTTAGATCGACTTATATAAGACAATAAATTTATATATGTCGATTATGATTTAATTTCAATAATGAATTGTACGTATTATCACGTTCAGTACAGTCGAACAATTTCCACACAATGATCAACAGCTTTAATTATTTTAAAAACACTACCTGCAGCTTTAATTTTGTAAACAAACAGATGTTTTTGTAATAGACAACATTTTAACGGTTACCGAGACCCTCGAAAGGTCCCCGAGAAATAAAACACCTGGCCAGTGTCTAAAGGGACGTTTCTATACAATGAGGTGTATCCATTTTAGTATTGCAATTCACCAAACAATGCGCATATTTACTTAGCATTTGAAATACACCGTAGTTGTTGTAAAGTTTTGAAATAATATACTGTATAAAATTTAAGATTTTTCGTTGTCATCAGCATCATATGTAAAATATATATTACGTTTCTAAAATTATCCATGTTTTCAATGGTATGTAAATTTATGTAGCACCAATAGATCAATTGATTCGAATCGCGCTTACGATCTTGTCATGACTGAGATTCTGCCGATGGACTATTGACGTGAACTATATTATCCTAGCACAAGCAAGAACAGCTTATTTGGGAAGATGAACAAGAATTCTAGTAATATCATATTATTGCTAGTCTTCTTTTCAAAAAAAGTGAAGAAGATATTTTAAGTCCCTTCGCTACAAGTCGCCTAACCAGGCAACACGTTCTATATTAATACTACACATTCAACTATTATTCAATTAGTTCATGTACGTTACAACAGGATTGTTTTTAATAAGCAGAGTATTAATCACTTTTAACTATTCCATTTCCAGGTCATGTTGGCGGTTGCGGTATCACAGACGAGGTCATACAGTGGATGGACCGCATTCAGAACTCGGGAGTGGACGACGAACCGCCCACTTCTCCCGCACCATCACCCCCTAGCCACACACCCCCTCATCCCAACAGCCTGCGAGAAGAACCACCCAGGTACATATTTCTTATCTTTAACTTTTTTGTTATTTTCTGTGGTGTTTAAGTTAATTGTATATTGCTGGAAAAGAAGTCTCCATTAGTACTAAGACTAGGACTTTAATATGGCGATTTCGTCATTGTATAGAGAACACACTTGAAGACTTATTTGCGCAAGACAATAAATAAAATATCACGCAGATCTGAGGATTATATGAGTGCATAAAGTTAGAATATTATTGACTATGCGTTTAATAATACAATAACGTTTTCATCATTGTTGAGCTATCAAATTAATCACTCCGAGGATTCAGTATCTCGATAGCAAAACGGAATGTTTATCTAAAATATCTGCGTTAATTAAATTTTGATGTAGTTTGCCCAGACGGGATCTCGTTTTATGTACTTTTCGAACTTATTCGTTTTGTCCAATTTTATGTACCTTTTTGAACCTTTTACTGTAAGATCTTTGTCGTGTTGTGAATGTACCATATATTGTTGACAGAAAAAAAGAGGAAATATTAGTATTATTTATTGGATATTCCCTAATTATTAAAAGTCACTTACCTTTTTTTGGCTTATAAGTTTATAAACATGAACTGCATCGTTTTAATTTAATTGTGTAAAAACCTTTCTTGGAGTTATAATTTGAATTACTTGAAACCATTTCGTAGTGTTTTACTTCCTGAATTTTGCAACGTTTCATATTTTGTCCACCCGATGTGACCAAAACTTTTCTCATTGTTAAGGAAGTTTAGAATATATAAAACGAAATATTGTTCTCGGTGGTAGAAAAGAATATATAAACATGTACTGTCTACATCTTTACAATTTTAAATTATGAATAACTGGCAGTATCAGTGGTACACGTACTAATATATGTAACTTAAAGCAACTGCACATTCCTTTGATCTATCACGGCTCTTGGGGTCAACAACTCCGATCAATCCAGCTGGTTTAAATAGATCAATAAATTTCACCCTCAGCCAGTTAGACCTGGTCTATGATTTAATTCCTTAACATACAAATAATAACTTCCTTTGAACAGATATTGGGAGCATCATCACAACAAGTACTCGCGAGCGGCGAACACCGGTGAACATTCGCGCGCAAGACGAGCAGCACAAGACAATAGAAACACTTGTTCGCTGTTCATAGAGACCGACCCACTCATATGGCGGCATGTCAGAGAAGGTTTCCCAGACGTAAGTTGATTACTTTAGAAGCATTAATAGCTCAGTTGGTAAGGATTGGGCTTACGATCTGAGGTCATCGTATCCTCTATTGGACTATTCATATAAACCATTTTCTAGCACAAGCATTATTAGTTTAGCTGTAATGGTTTTCAAGAATTTGAGCAATATTAAAAATATTACTAGATTTATTTAATAAAAAAATTTTAAAAACATTTCTAGAAGAAAAATCTTGTCTTCTTGTGATATATACTTATTTTTATCATTACTAATTTTCCTCGTATATTTCAATCCTTCCTGCTTTTGAATACTTTTTGACTGAGATTATACTACCTATAACTTAACAGATTTATTAATATATCAATTTTTGAGGAATAACTGCGCTGCGAATGTTTTAACCGATTGGATTTGATTTAGCGTCGTCAGACTTTGTGTGTACCCGTCTGCCTTCGTTGGAATGTTTTTTTTCTTTACTGCTTACTATTAAATCCATCCTGCCATTCCTTAACAACTTTTTTAATTTTATCATTATTCACATTCACGCAATTTAAATTCAAAACGGGATAAGACGTACAAACAAAAAGTTGTACGTCTTAGCCCGTTTTGTTTTTTTTTTCATTCTTGTCTTATTACACGTTAATTGACTATAATATCCAAATGACCGCCAACATACGCACACTTTCAGTCCCTTTACTAATTAAATCATGAAGTAACGAACCGATTATTTGGTCGTTATATTAATTAATCTATTTACTGAAATGAATTACACCATTACTCGATCATGCATAAGACAGGGAGACGCGCGATAAATTGCTCGCAAACAAATAAGTTCTTTAATTAAATTAGACACGCGAGATACTATATGTAATGTGAACATGGCCCAAGAAAATCGATTACGCGAACCATAGCAGTTTCTCAACGCTTATAAATTTGAATGCCATTGTTTCAGTAAGTTGGCTCAACGAAGTAAATAAGTTTGACTTATATTTTTCTACGCCATCATCGTGATCAGTCTTAAACTGTGCTTTTTGGAATTTATCATCTGAACAGGGAGGTTCCACACTTAAAGTCAATGGGATCAATTTGAAGTGCCCTTTTCAATTACTATTCTGTAACATTTACCTTCCATAACTGTGTTAGTAATGTGATTAGAGCTAAATGGCGCTGTTTGTTGTTGTTTGTTTGTTGGCTGAAAACAAATTTGACAGTCGCTGATTCATTTCCCGAATCGTAATAATTGTTAGTTTGGCTTTAAAAAAATTCCGAATCTTCAATGTTATCGGTTGTTGTGTATCATGTTATCGGCGTATTGTAACTGTACAAAACCTGAATGACTGGCCTGAATTGTAAATATTTAAGTGAGTCTGAAATAATCCATCCTATTAAAGTTTAAATTAATTTATTGCCAAATTTGAAGACTTCTTTTCTTCTCTATCCTTTCCCTTCCTCTCCGCCAATCCACGGTCTGCCGTGCCAATGGATGCATGGCTAGGGGCGAGCCTAGTCGTAAGCGTGCCGATCGTCCCGGGGTCGGGCTCCCCCGGGGACTATGGTGCCTTACCTCAGCATGCAGGGCTCTGCTGGGGCTGACCTCCATCCTCCCTTGCGGCTCGTAGGATTCACTAAAGACGAATTTAATATACCTAATTTGTCAAAAATGACGGCGACGTGGTTCACCACCCGTCACGTCCTGATTCTCACGAGGGCGAAAAGCGACCAATGACGAGCCGATTCGCTGCGATGAATGGCAGCGGATGGAGCTCTGTGGTCTCTGCCAACCCGTGCGGGGGATAGGCGTGAATATATAAAAAAAAAATTGAAGACTAATAAAAGTTCGCTATCGTGTTAAGATGTAGGTTTTATTAAAATATGCCGAATGAAATAAAAATTAAATATTATATCATCTTGATCTAAGAAATATCTATCGTTAAATGTGATTAAAAACAAATGTAAATTTTTCATATGATTAACCACAGTCACTTTGGGAAATGACATTAAGTCATGCTTATTCATCGATGTTGTCTTTAACAATTGTACCACATCTAATTTTTAATATAGGTTTTGCTTGTATCGTTTAAACATCGATTTCTTGTATTGAGATTCATTCAAGCACCCTATTTTTACAGCATCGCGATCCAAGCAAGAAGAATGAAGTAGATATGAAGACGCGAGAAGAGATCCTGTCACTGATATCACATCACGTCGAAGCTGTTAATTATATATACCGCGACACAAAATTCGATGGCCGCTTAGAACATAGAAATATTAAGTTTGAAGTCCAACGAATTAAGGTAAGAATTTAACCGTAACTTTTTTGATTAAAGTTATGTTATTACGTCGGTGTCACTACTGTAATAACAAAATTTATTGTAAATATTGGTAAGATTAGGAAGTTCAGAAGTATTCCTCGAAAAAGTAAGACGTAAAAATTCAACATAAAAATATACAAATAAAAATAAGTATAATATAGTACATGCAGGCTTTTTATTTATCGCATTGAAATACCTATATAACTTTTATGTATTGGAGTATACATAATGACGAATACAACATCGCACGGTACAAATCAACAAAGATTAGTAATAACGAAGAAAACTCATAAGAGTGGATCGGAATAATTCCTGCCTCTGAATTCCACTAAAGCACAAATTGCCACAAAGGCAAGATTCATCTCTCAAACCTGTAACCCGTATAGTGTTGAAGTTTTCTTTTAGATAGATATCTTGATTATACAAAACACAATACAAACAACATCAAAAGTAACAATCAAAATAAAAATGTATGCTAAAACATTTTGTAGTATAGTGGCGTTGATTGCTTACTATCAAGCAAGCTTTGCGCGTTTGCTTTATTGTCGTATAAAAAAACAATACCGCATGTATTCGTCATTATTGCAATTCCAACGACGACGCTATCTTCACTCTCCAGTCTTGTCCTGTTGTCTGTCTCTGTTATGTCTTTCCTATTTTTAAAATAAACACGACCGCTTCCTCAGATCGACGACGACTCTATGTGCAATACGCACCACTTCGCTAGCGAAACCCACCAGTTCTGCCTCGAGAACATCGACGTATCCAACTTCCTCAACTTACACTCATTAGGCAACCACGAAGACTTCTGTCTCGCGTACGTGTTCACGTATAGAGATTTTACTGGAGGTACACTGGGTGAGTAAATAATTAGTTGATATAAACCTTCGATTATTTACAGCATATATATACATAATGTATATGCTGTAAAATAATCTACTATATCTAATATATAATAAAGACGGCAACGCATTTATAATGCTTATGGTGTTTCAGATGTCTATGGGCGGCGTTAATTGCTTTCCATCTGGTAACACACACACTCGTTTGCTCTGTCCCACAAAAAAAACTTAAAAAAAGTTACTTCTTTGAATATGAAAAAGATGTGACGTTATTAATTCATTCGTTTGAATTAATGACTTTATTTCTATATCGATGCAAAAAAGCGAAAACGCAAAATTTTTTGGAAAAAACTGTATCTAATCACTCAAAAACAGTCAGTTTTAACCCTGTACAAAATTTCCTATTGGTCTGCAATTTAAGTAAAATTAGTATACTATTACTAGCTGACCCGGCTAACGCTTCTTTTGACGCGATTTTCCCATATAAAAAATAAATTTTTGGAGAGGGCCACCCTTATCATCTAGGTGTATAAAAAATAGTTTACGACCTATTCTCAGACCTACCAAATATACAAAAAAAAATTCATAAAAATTGATCAAGCCGTTTTGGAGGAGTTCGATAACAAACACCGTGACACAGAATCATTATATATTAGATTATGACTTGTATTCTTATTTTGATTATTATTTTTGGTTATAATTTTAGCCTTAAATAGCAGCAATGGCAATCATAATTTTTTTCTTTTTAATTTATATGTATTGTTTACTGTTTCTATTCTGTTTTGTGGATTGTTTAATAAAGTTTTTCTTTCTTTCTCAATTTTTAGGTCTCGCGTGGGTGGCAAGTGCTAGCGGAGCATCGGGTGGCATCTGCGAGAAGTACAAAGCATACACGGAGACGAACGGCGGCATGTACCAAAGTACCAAGCGCTCGCTCAACACTGGCATCATCACCTTCGTCAATTACAACAGCCGCGTGCCGCCCAAAGTTAGCCAGCTCACTCTTGCTCACGAGATTGGCCACAACTTTGGCTCACCGGTAAGGACAAAGATTTTCTTTATAGCAGTGCAGGCAAACGAGTGTGTGGGTCACTTGGTGGTAAGCTTTCTCCGTCGCCCATGGACAATTGCAACTGCGTTGGTGCCCACGATATTGGCCACAACTTTGGCTGACCGTTAAAGACATAGATTTTTTTATAGCAGAGCAGGCAAACGAGCGTGTGGGTCACTTGGTGGTAAGCTTTCTCCGCCGCCCATGGACAATTGCAACTGCGTTGGTGCCCACGATATTGGCCACAACTTTGGCTGACCGGTAAAGACATAGATTTTTTTATAGCAGAGCAGGCAAACGAGCGTCTGGGTCACTTGGTGGTAAGCTTTCTCCGCCGCCCATGGACAATTGCAACTGCGTTGGTGCCCACGATATTGGCCACAACTTTGGCTGACCGGTAAAGACATAGATTTTTTTATAGCAGAGTAGGCAAACGAGCGTGTGGGTCACTTGGTGGTAAGCTTTCTTCGCCGCCCATGGACAATTGCAACTGCGTTGGTGCCCACGAGATTGGCCACAACTTTGGCTGACCGGTAAAGACATAGATTTTTTTATAGCAGAGCAGGCAAACGAGCGTGTGGGTCACTTGGTGGTAAGCTTTCTCCGCCGCCCATGAACATTTGTAACAGTCGTAAATGCGTTGCTGTTCTCTTGAATGCCCCCATGTCATAATCTCGCTATTAATTATTCATATACATCACATTCATATGGTGGATATGTGAACCAAAGTCACCCACATATTTCTCAAAGTTATGGGCTGGACACGTTTATCGGAAAACGGATTACCACTGGAGTGAGATGAGTGCGGACGTGAAGCCCGCGCCTTGGCAAATGTAATGTAAGACGATAAAACGATGATGTACCATTTTAATTAGCACGACTACCCATCGGAGTGCCGTCCGGGTGGGCAGCAAGGCAACTATATAATGTTCGCATCGGCAACTTCCGGCGACCGGCCCAACAATGGGCGGTTCAGTGCGTGCTCCGTGGGCAACATCAGCGCCGTGCTCGATGCCGTGCGTGACGGCCGAAAGCGGAACTGTCTCACGGCCAGCGAAGGCGCCTTCTGCGGGAACAAGATCGTGGAAGCCGGCGAAGAGTGTGACTGCGGTGAGTTTATAATTTTTTTAAGGCTGTTCTTTCCACTTCCATTGCTCTGGGATTTGTCACTAAACTAGCGCAAGGTCTTATTCGGTCTCAAGCGCCTTACACTCAAAATACCACGCGCATCATACAATGTGACGTCCAGTGCGCGTGCTCTTGTGAATGAGTGTAATAAAAGTGTAGGCAGCGAAACTTTTTACAAAGATAGAGGAACATCCCCAGTGCTAAAGAAAGAGGTTGTGAACCCCATTGAACAATTTTAATTATAAGTTCGCTCGTTTGTCCTATTACTAACATTTAGATAAGGACAACATTATCAATCATCTTGACTATTTTTTACATTTATTGTATGTGTTTTACAATATTAACAACCCTCATTCGTCTTTATATACCTGATTATATTCATTTTTCCCTGGGCAAGATGTTCGATGTAATGCTGACATCGAACACGCGAATATTACCCGGCCGTCGAGCCATTATAAATAACTATAATTTATTAGATTAATTTGCACCTTTGGTAACCGTCGCGACCGGGTGCATTGTAACATTCCAACAACATTAACATTTTAACATTAATAATTTAACATTTTATTCTCTAAACATTTAAAACACACTGCCATCCGTACCCCAACACAAATGTTCTCAGTATCATTTTATCGTATCTATTCCACCAGATATTGACAGAAAGTAGTGCTCCTCCGAG
Organism: Baronia brevicornis; assembly: GCA_031353405.1. Lineage (NCBI taxonomy): Eukaryota > Metazoa > Arthropoda > Insecta > Lepidoptera > Papilionidae > Baronia > Baronia brevicornis. Next base: position 30,944 of record JASFAT010000770.1, read on the forward strand.
ACAACACTTTTCTCAAAAATGTTACGATGATCACGAAATAGATATATTTACTCAATTTATTTTAGCCATATCTGTTTATTGGAATCAAAACGAGGATATTCTTTTCAGGTTATGATGAGAACGAATGTAAAGACCGGTGCTGCTACCCTAGATTATTAAGTGCGTATGACAAAGAAAGAAATAGCACAGCCAAAGGTTGCACTAGAAAGGCGAAAACACAATGCAGGTAAGGAAATCATTATACCAGTTTACTACATCTGAATTAAAAATTTATGATCAAGTTTTTTTTTCTTTTGAAATTGAGATCCATTTCTTAACACATTAAGCGTCTAGGATATCGATAAACTTCGGTATTATCACCATAAGCATAAAAAATACATTGAAAGTGATACATGAAAAAAATTTGTTATGAAATAAGAATATACAAATAGAAAACTTTATTCATGACACTTTTTTCACATTAACTTAATACAAAAAGAAAATTATTTAAATCTAAAAAGTGTGATTGAGAAAGTTTATTACCATAGAAAATATGTGTGAAAGGGATAATATGTTGTTTAAAATTAAACGTGCTGATTGGTTGAGAAAATAAAAAGAAGTATGGTGGATTATGCTTACGAGATATACGTGTGTGAATTAGAATAAAATGTAAAAATGAAAAGGGAAAGTCCTTGGTTTCCGTAGATGCCCCTATATATACTACACATACTAATATATACATACAATACAATAAATAATGTGTATGTTTGTTGGTACAGTCCGTCGCAAGGACCGTGCTGCAATGCGGCCTCGTGTCAGTTCGTGGCGGCGGCTCGCAACCAGACGTGTCGTGAAGCCACCGAATGTAGCCACGCCTCCTTCTGCTCGGGCCGGACCGCCGAATGCCCCAAACCCCGCGCCATGGCCAACCATACCAAGTGTAACAATGGTAAATATAACTATTATTCTTCCTCTAGCTAGCTGTAGTTGCTCGCTAATTTTTGCCGCTTGCTGACTTGAAGGTCTCACGCAGGTCAGCATTCACCTGCCATTCCAGCATTTCTCCAGCTTACAACCATATTATGGAACTTGGTAGCAGATGATTCCTTGATTTGGTGTTTATGGTGTTGGTGATCGGCCTCGTGACCGTTTCATTTCAGTATTACAAACCACGATAATTATCTAACTAAAATTCTTATCGCCTCTCAAAAAACTATCTCTCTTCAGTTCACTTGTGATAGCGTATGCTGAAGTTACAACTAAACAGTAAGCAAAATTAGCAAATAAGTTACAAGTATCGTTTGATTGTAAATAAAGGCTATTTTTTTTATTTTATTAAGATTCTAAAACGTTATATATAAAAAATAACAATGGATTAAAAGTTTATGTGGAATAAATGTAATTTTGTATTGTTTGACAAACAGACACACAGTTGTGCATCAACGGTGAATGTCGCGGATCGATCTGTCTGGCGTGGAACATGACGGAGTGCTTCCTGTCGTCAACGCCCACCGCGGCGGGCGATGGTGTGACGGCGGTCGCCGACAGACGCATGCTGTGCCAACTGGCGTGCCAGACAGGCCCCGGGCCTGCCTCTTGCCAGAGTACAGCAGCTTTCGCTTCGCGTGTCGGTCTGCCTGAAGGCGGCATTAGCTTGCGGCCGGGCTCACCATGCGACAATTTTCAAGTAAGTATTAAGATGAAATACTTAGGTTAACGCGTTGTTTTAGGATTTAAAGATCAGGACTATCTTAAAATAAAGGGTATCAATGAATAAATTAATTAAAACAATTCAATGAATCAATCAATATTATATAAAACTTCATTACCACTGACTCACTGACTGATTTGTTATTTGAGATACTGTAAGAAATAGAGGGTAAGTTTGTTGTAGGGAACTGCTCGAATAAGGCTCGAGGTAAAGGAGTTATATCCAAACCTTGAAACTCTCTGTAACTGGTAAAAAGTTGCTCGACGGCCCGCCCGAACTGTTATTGTATGTAGTGATGTGTGGAAAAAAGTTTTTTGAAAAAAGCACCGTACTGGATCGCCACTCATCTAGATGGTGGGGATGAAACTTTTACTTTCGGCGAGTTGTGAGGTACAATTCCTCTGAGATGTAAAATCTCTGGGAGGTATTAAGAGATAAGATAATCATACGTCTATAATTTGCAAAGGACATAAAAATATTTTCCTAAAAATGTGTATTGTTTGTGAAAGGGTTACTGCGACGTGTTCCTGAAGTGCCGCGCGGTAGACGCGGAGGGCCCACTGGCGCGACTCAAGAACATGATCCTGAACCGCGCCACGCTCCGCACGCTGCAGGCGTGGGTGACGGAGCAGTGGTGGGCCGTACTACTGGGCGGTGTGGCTCTCGTCGTCTGCGTGGGCGCCTTCGTCAAGTGCTGCGCCGTGCATACGCCCTCCTCTAATCCCAAGCGTCCGCCCGCCAGGTATGTAAAGGTTTGGTCAAAAAGCGGACGGACTGGGACGGCGACTTAATGTGAGCAGTTGTAATGCATTAGTTAATATAGAAAATACCACACAGAACCGTCGCGCTCGGCGCTCATCTCGATAGACAACGTCCCGACGGGAATACAACAAAAGCTTGACGAGACAGAGTGCGAGCTTAACATATGCATGTCACTAGACAAACAGACAGCGGGATGGGAGCACCTCACGCTCGAATCGACGCGAGGTTTTTATTCAGTTACAAAAATGGATATACCGTATCTTAGAAATCGGCGTAAAGTTTGGCAACGCCACACAATTATCATTATTCTAACGTTATTCTTGTCGTCAACATTTCGTTCTGTTACTTAAGATACAAATCAACTTACCATATTGTAATTTAGCTTATAACTACGTTCATCTACTCAGGTGGGGGTACGTCGGCTTAATGGTTGCGGTATTCTTTTCAGTTTACGGCCGCCACATGCGGCCATTCAATTTACGGCGGCATGTCGATAGATAGGTGTGCTGTGCAACAATGATAGAATAGGATTCTGTCTCTTTTGTGCCTTATAATAGAACAAATAAAGCGATAAACCAATCGAACAAACCGCTTGTCACTCGACCAGCGTGCAGCCAACGATAGCAACGACGTATCGTATAGCGGTATTAACGCGATAGAAAAGTTCTGACACGATCGTATTAATCTCTCACCACTGAAGTTTGGCTTCGTTGCAAAACCTGTGTATAAGACCGTGCTTATAACAACATAATAACAGTGCCATCTGTGGATAAACTTATTCATTAATTCTTTTAAGACATATATTTATAAAACTTGTTCATAACATTCCAGACGTTTATCGGAAACTCTACGCCATCCGATGAACACGCTCCGGCGCATGCGCGGGCCTGGGGCCGAGCCGCGGGCTGCGCCACGCCCCGGCCACCGCCGTACTCGCACGCATAAAGGATACGCGCCGCCGCTCGGGTACGCGCACAGAGACCTTGGTAAGAGACATACATACATATCGTCACGCCTGTTTTGCGTAGGGGTAGGCAGAGATCACAGATCTCCATCTGCTTCAATCTTGGCATACCTTCCTTGCTTCCTCCATACTCATAACTCTCCTCATGCGAGCCCGCCGGTTAAGGGTACTCTTGATGTTTTCGAAAAAGTTCGGCAATTTGGTCGAGGTATTTCTTGGTCTTTCCCTACCGACCCTTCCAACCACAACTGCAACGTAAATTTCTTTTACTAGTCGTCTTTTACCATCGGTGATGTTGAAAGGCGAGTGAAAGCTGGTGCTGGCGGAGCACTGTACTCCTTTATGCAAAGTCAGTATGTGTCTAAAACGTCCCCGACTGCGGAGATGAAAGCGGACTAAATGCGGTGAAAATGGGAGCATTAAGAAGTATGTGTGGGGTAACTTTTAATAGAAGTATGAAGATATAAGAGAGCGACGTTGAGTAAAAAGTGTAACAAAATTTGAGAAAGGGATGGATAGATGGTTTAGGCACATAGAGAGGATGGTAAGAGACGCATCATACAATACTGTATTTAACCTCCTCAGAGAACTAAGTGCTAATGTAAGCTTGTCGTTTTGGTAGCGTCAGCACCGCCGGGGCCGAGCGGACGACGTAGCGAGCCGTACGCGAATGCATATCCGCAGTCCTATGAGATGCGCCCTCCGCAAAAGGTATGGCTAACATATTTCAATTCATAAACAACAAATTTTATTGACTGATCATATTTTTTAATTATCATCATCATCAACAGCCTGCGGCAGTTCACTGCTGAACTGAGTTCTGAGTAGGCCTTTCCCAAGAAGCGCCACCCAGCCCGATCTTTGGCTACACGGATCCAATTTCCGCCAACCGCCCTGCACAGAGCGTCGTACCATCTAGCCCCCGGGGGCGTCCCACACTGCGTTTGCCAAGACGCGGTCTCCACTCCAGCACTTTGCAGTCTGCTCCAGTGATTATCGGATCTTCGACAAACGTGTTGAATGTTTCCTCGCTAGCGAAAAATTAATAAATTTAGTCTGTGCCAACTAAACTTTTCTGATTTTAAATTAAAATGATTGTATCGATGTCGATTTGTAAATATTAATTTGTTCATAATATTATGTTCTGCTTTTAATACTTTAGTAAATTCGTTGTATTTAAAAATATTATATAAACATTATTATATAATATTTAACCCTTTTAGTGCCGGAGGTCGCCTGGATATTGGATAGCGAAAAGTGCCAGAGCCCGGCCCGCACCTTGTAACGCTTTACTATTCTCATTGCGAGAGATCTTTATATCTAAATAAATTTATAATACGTTCGTTATAAGTAGTCAGTCTAGCGCTGAGACTACTTATTTATACGCAGAGCAATACGGTAGAAATTCAACATGGGCGGCCGGTGCGGCGTCTTCGTCCCTTACCGGAACCCGTCGACAACTCAATGAACTCTTATTTATGAACAAAGCTATCACGAAAAAAAATTGCGTTGTTTTATATTTTATCACATATACCGTTGTTAGTTATGTCATTTTAAATTAATATAGTAAATTAGAGTCACTGTTTTAATCTCCATTTTGTCCTTAACATACTACTTTTTGAATTATGTAAATATTGCTTTTCGTTTGTTTCTTACAAATCCTAGTAAAATCGTAAAATTTGTCCGGTTTTTTTCTCATAATCAGCTTTTTTCCATCCGGCACTAAAAGGGTTAAAAAAAATATTATGATTATAAATATTCATATTTTAGAAAGTAAGACGATATAACTGAATATTAATAAATATCATTGTAAAATTTAGAGAACAAGAATCGACTTCTAATTACTTGATTGAAGAATTGATACTTGAGCTCTCCGTAGCGGAATGGTTAATGAATTTCCGCAAAATAATGAATATTACGGATGCAGGTCTGACAGTACGAGCAGTGCGCTGGGGGCGGGACCGGGGGCGGGGCGGGGGGCGGGGATGGCCAGCTGGAGTTGGTTGCGTTGGCTCCCGGTGTGCCGCTGTTACTGGGCTACGTGTACCGCGCCCCTGCTCCCGCACCGACCCTCGCGCCCGCTGATACCAGGGTTACCGTCGCCTCACAGACCACCATCACGCTCCACTCGCCCGAAGCGCTCACCGTCACGCAACCACAACGTGCCCAAACAAATATCTAAACAGGTCTTGTGGTTTATTTTGTTTTCGGTACGCGTCAACTCTGTAAAGACAGCAATACATGTTGGCCGAGCGTTGCCAAGCGAAAGCGAATACCACGACACCACGATTAACACGTGTTTGTGGCCGCTATAAAAAAGGGTTGAGTACCACTAAGCTAGCCGGTGCAAGTGATGCGATCTTATTATGGCAGTTTTGATCCGCTTGATGAGCATTCATTTTTAAACGAGCAATACATGTTGGCCGAGCGTTGCTAAGCGAAGGCCAATACCAGTGTATAAACAGCATATTTGCCTTGGCCTGTCATCGCTTGATGTCGATATTGCCTAGTTGGCTAAGCAAAGGCAAGCGCAAATGTGTATAGAATTCATTTGACGTAGTTTGTCCCGACTCGAAGTCGCCGACGATCACTTGTTTCACTTCGGGGCGGTGTCGGTTTTTCTATTTAAATCAAAAGCGCTCGCCTGCGCTCGGCCACGTTTCACACGTTTGCCTCCCCACCATTACGCAGTTGGTTGCAAACTTTTCTAGATAGTAGTACTTGCCTTGTATCAATTGCCTACGCTCGTGTTGACTGCTAGGCCGACATGTATTGCCATCTTTTTGGGGATTTTCAATGTGTGGGGTTGTCGCTGGCTAATTTGTAACTAGGTATAAATATCAAACCGTAACTATATTTATATTGTTATATAGATTTCCATTTTTAAATTTGTTTTATAGTATACTCGGCTGTAAATGATGGCCATCAAGCTATTTTGTTACGTTGTCTTTATAACACGCTTGAATTATATAGAAAACCCAACAGAGCTGAAGCTAGCAATATTATCTTTCTAAAGCTTGACATGTATTATGGACTTGTTTTATAATACTTGGCTGTAAATGGTAGACATAAAGCTATTTTGTTATATTGTCTATCAAACGCCTGAGTTAGACAGAAAACACCCGACATAGCTGAAGCTAGCAATAGTATCTTTCTAAAGCTTGACATGTATTATGGACTTGTTTTATAGTACTTGGCTGTAAATGGTAGCCACAACGCTTTGTTGCGTTATCTTTATTACACGTCTGAGTTGTACAGAAAACGCGGAACATTGCTGAAACTAGCAATAGTATCTTTCTATACCATGGCGTGTATTATTAATGGCGAGGTACTAAATTTAGATACCAACTACATTAGAAATTGAAAGGCTTGTCACGTTATACAAACTATATGAAAGTGACAAAAAATGGATAAACATGGAAAAAATGCTTACTATTTTTGACATTATAATAAATATATTTTAACGCCTAGACGATTACCATTATATCAAACTTTGACCTCTTTCAGTGTGAACCGGACATTAAATTCGTCTCTTTTGATTGCTTAGCCTTCCTCGTTATAAATCATTCAATAAACCATTATCACCAGTACCATTCTAAAATGCGCATTTGTAAATGATAATCGTAAGCAAATAAATTTGAAAGCAATTTTTTACTGCTTTTAATATTTATTTCCTTCCGTTAATTGACGCTCTAGACTTGAATAGATTGTTACGTGCCAACACAATCAGAGAAGCAAAGAGACTCCGTCAGCCTCAATAAGTATTAGAGAGGGGAGACAGGGCTCCAATAGAATAACCGTCCAGGCAACGTCCGGTATCAATGGAGTGATGCAAATTTAAATATTCATTGCCTATTTATTTATTTATACTTAATTTTGTAACAACTACAGATAAAAAATGTTTTCAAACCTGTATTGCCAATATAAGTTTTTTATTTAACAATTTGAATGTAAAAGTGTGACGTATAAATATTAACTGCAATGTAAAGATAAAACAATTATAACTTTTGTTTGATAATTTATTATGTTAACAAAGCTTGCAATTGGTAGAATTCACAGTTATTACTGACAGCTGATTTTGCTATAACTTGCGTTTTAGTTAGGACCGCTTCACACTACCATTTCGTATATGATAATTTATTGATTGAATTGTGTTGAGTATTAGAACGAAAAAAGCCACGCATTAAGAAAGTTCGTGTGAACTGCATCTAATCGACAAAATTATCGCTCTTACACGCCAATGACTAGGATGTTACGAGAGGACCTGAACTGTAAAAGTAATATACCCTTATCGATATTACGTATATGGATAAGAGTATATATATAAATTTAATTTATCACTTGTTTAATATTTGATAAGATAATTAGTTGCTCAAAATGTAGTCGTTGTGTATAGTTAAAAGCTGTGGGCTCAATATTCAACATTGGGGTATGTGGGATTTCACAAATTTAAGTATTATTTTTGTACACGCGCATAGAAACTACTCAAGACGGCTGTACTCTCTCGTACCAATGAGCCTATTTGGCAGGGAAGGGCTACTCTAATCAGACATTTATGTATATTTTTGTATATAAATGGTATACAAAGGCTACGGTGTAAAATATCACACTCAAATATTCATACCAATATTAGGATAATATGATTTTACTGGAATCTTTGTAAGTGTAATTTTTATATAGTTATTTTTAATATTTAAAGTAAGTGGAAAGGTGTGGTGCCATGAAACCAATTTGTACTAAATTCGTGTCTTGTTCCTTTCATTTCCATATTATATTGATGTAATAGTGTTTATCCAAAAATCATTCCATTTTATCTTTTTGAATGAAGAGCTTGAGCATGTCTTTCAAAATTAAAATTGACATGTAAACTTATGTCTATACTGCCACTGGAAGAAGTTCGTTATGGAACATAATACGAAGTCCCTTCCTCCTATAAGTATTATTGTTTTCTAGTATAATTAAATAAGATAAAGAAACTTTTTTTCGTTTTGGCGTCGATATGTCTTCCTATGGCCATTAATAATAAAATACGTATTCATTTAATTCAATTCGTAGGTATAATATAAAAATTGAACAGTATTGCCAAATGATCAAATATAATTAGACTGAAATCTTTTTCATTTTCGTTTGCGCTCGTGCGCTGTTGGCTCAAATTTATTGTATGACTATATTTATGTTTGGTGCATTGAAAAATTGCATATCACATTACTCCTCTTTTATTTATAAGCACAAAGGTCTGTTGTACATTTCTGTTGAATTGATCTCTAGTAGATAATATTTTGTTTGTTTTCGAAGGATCTAATGTAGAATAACTATCCGTCGTGCAAGCCAAAGAGCATGATGTATTTTATGATTTTCTATACATTAATGCTAAGGATCTGTCTTGTTAGTATACCAATTAATGCCATTTAATTAGTGAATGTGAAAACACACGCGTTCTTGTAATTGTACTATAACAATGTATATTTGTATGTAAACCGAGAGGGTAATGTTTCTGACGTAGAATGACTTGACCAATCGTGTAATTGATGGGTAGTTATATTCCATCAAGTAGTACTCAATGGCATTATTTCTCCTAATTATAAGCTAGATTATTACAATAGATTATTTAATTGACATTGTGAATATTTTTAATTAACAAGATGAATGTTACAACATGTGATTTCAAAATAACAAAAAAATACAATAAATTTTACATGAAACTTCTGATTTGTTTTATTTCTATTTATATAGTATAGACCAGTGATTTTCAAACATTTTTTGGTGCGGAACACTTTTAACGATTTCAAAATTTAGCGGCACACAAAGAGCACCTTTTTTCTCTTTCTTATGTAAATATATTAAACAAAATAAAATTAAATTGTAAATATAATTTATCGTATTTTAAATGTTTGTGTTGTTTTTGGTTAAAGGTTAATCATAAAATACCTTACAAACCCTTCAAAATTCTATTGAGACTGTAATCTTGATCGTACTGATTAATTTCGTTTGTATCCTTTCCCATTCTATTCCATAGTTACCCGGACCGCACCGTTCAATGTCAAACGTGTCCTCTGCAATCTATTTCTTGCAAGGCCATAACTTTAGAGATAAGATTCAAATGAATTGTAAACG
>JASFAT010000679.1:0-35970 GCA_031353405.1 Baronia brevicornis
TCCCAAATGCCTTTGGTGTTGCGGGTATTTTGGATAGAATTGCTTGTCATCAGGTGAATATCTTATACCTTTGCCCCTCTGCTATACAGAAAAGTATTTAAACACTTATTACACATTATAGAAAACTTCCTAAATATATTATACATGATAATTTTATAAGCGAACTGACAAAGCGATTCGAACGAAGCAGTAACTTAATCACTAGTTAAAGGTTATAAATGCTAAAATAATATTTACATAGTTACGTCTGTACTGGTTACCCTTAAGTAAGTCAATCACATGGGTCAAATAGGTAAAAATTAAATATTATATATATATATATATATATATATATATATATATATATATATATATATATATATATATATATATATATATATATATATATATAAATTAATTTTGGTAGGCATACCTTCCGACTTCAAAATACAGAAAAAAGTGATATAAAGTGATATAGCTCATAAATGCGAAAAGTAAAACCTTTTATTTATATCGACGCAATCGAATCATTGCTATTTATTTACTTTACGTTGTTTGAGGAACAATATAAGAGAAAATATTCCATTGTTATTATAAGTCCATTAGTGTTAGAAAACCCCAGGCTGTTAATGAGAGTGCGAATTCTAAGACTAGTGCGCGATACTCACCGACGCTGGAGTGATAATCGTGAAGCGTATACAATGGATAATCACCTAGTTTAAACAGGTACGTGGAGAGTAGAACCGCGTCATGCCTTGGCTCCACTTGTCCCGAATGGTGGGCAGTCGGTCTCATCAGCGAACTTATTGAAAAGTCCGTGCTTCCTTGGCCGGTGCATCCCCAACCGTTAACACTACACAATTTGCACTCCTCTTTCATTATCCAATATAAATATAAATACTTTATACAATATCCGTTTTTTTTTGTACTCGGTTTGTACTGGGCACTGGTAAATCACATATAAAAATATCTGTAGGCTTGCTTGTACATCACAGTAAATATATCACAGCGGTGTTCAATGACGTCTGTAGTAATCCGTTACACTATAACACTTCAAGTTTTAATGACACTTGTAATACCGAGCTCGGCTCGGTGACTGCACTTAAAAAAAACGAATTTGAGATAGTCTGCAATGCACGTCTTTTGAATGTAACTTCACAAAGGAACGTACGAAATGAATTAAAATGTGAATGAAGTGTGTTTAGAGGAAGAACAAGCTGGAAATAAACAGTAAATATTATAACACGATTCCGATAAATACATACAATAAATAGATAACTAGCGTAAATGTCCAATTAAAAAAAACCGCTTAAAAATCTATATATTATATAATAGGCATCGTCAGTACGCGAGAAACGATGGTTTGTGATTCGAACCACTACCCGGAATTATTATCACGTACATTTTGACATGAGTGCAAACGATTAAGAAGAAGAAAATGATAAAAAATCATTTAAAGTAGTCGCGCCTCTAGTGTGACCAATTCTTTAATCAGCATTGGACAAATAAGTGTTTTCGCGCAACCTGAACACCGACGTCTGAACTACGGCTTACAACATGGATACGGATAACAACACGGTGCGCATCATTTTATTGTGGATTCTTCAATGTTACAGTGTTCAAAACATTATGAAGGAGAAAACGAACTTTTTCGGAAATGAAAGTCTAACGTAACAATTGAAGAATGCTTGTTTGTATACGTAGAGCTGCTTATTATGCGCATAATATATAAAGAACATAACGTAAATATATCGTTGTGGTGTCATAGCGTAGCTGCATTGCGGGGTTAGCAGGTCATAGGTGCATTGCCGAAGCGTATTTTGAAACGAACGATGTACTGCCTATGCTTTGTTACCTATCGTGTCATATGCAAATAGATTATATAAACGTTAGTTGATCGATATATGTACTATTACGCATTATAACGCACTCGTTTGTTTACGTAAATGACGTATCGTCGTTACAGAAGTCCTTGCTATATATATATATATATATATATATATATATATATATATATATATATATATATATATATATATATATATATATATATATATATATATATATATATATATATATATATATATATATATATATATATATATATATATATATATATATATATATATATATATATATATATATATATCAAGGACTTCTGTAACTATATACTTAATGTAAAATATGATTCTGTGTATTTCGTCATATTTAGTTGCGCGAAGATTATACCTTGGAGTGCATCAATGGCATTGATTTAGCAAAAGAAAATGTTGTTTTTTTTTTGGAATACATATACATGTAAAAGAGCACTCGGGTCAACAACCAGCCTGGTGGAAAGCAACCAGCGCTTCCCATTGACAACCGTAATGGTAACAATAATGGTACTGTAAATGCGTTGACCACCTTAGGGTAAAAATGTGAATAATGAGAAAGATTCCCGGGAAAGAGAAAGGAATTGGCTCTCCGGAACTCACTGTACGAATCTCTATAATGCAGTAAAACGCCTATACCGTGAGGGTGTAATATTTCATCGATTGTACCGATTCACTTGTTTTAACCATGGGTGCATTACTGCAAAAGTTTCGTAGGTTTAATCGTCACCGTGTCAACTGTTACACGAAGAGCGCCTATATAGAGCAGTAGGTAATATTAGAGAAAGATATTTAATGTTTAAATACATATAAAGCTGAAAGTTTTTAATTTATTTTACTAAACGGTTGATATTTAAATGGCCGACGGTTAAAGCTTTTACTAATTTCACGTTTTTGGCGGTGTTCTTGTGAAGTGAATAACGTCGCATAATGCAAGCGGCCTTGAATTAGCTCATAAACAAGCGTCACGTGCCTCGTAGAAACGTTCGATCATACATCGGAACCGTTATTCCACCTATCCACTAAGCTTGTCTTTCAGGTTAATACTTGCAAATATTGGTACGTAATTACAATTTAAATTGTTATTATTTTTAAAATGACATGCAATTATCTAATGACATGTTATAACGAATAACATGGAATATATAAAAATGATAATCGATATTGTACCTTATTATAACCCGATTCAGTACCAAATAATAAAGAATAAAAAAAATCTTCGTCGAGAAACTTCGATAACACATCCCGATATCAAAAAAAGGGCATTAATAATAGGTGCCGCACGTGCGACCGCGCGGAAGGCAGCTGCTATGACAGCTGGTGTAGAAGTCGACGGAAGGCCTCACCCTCTTCACCCCGCTTCCTTACCCTCCGTGCCGCTACCTGCCCCGCAACTTGACTCACAACCAAGGCTAATTTACGTTTTTAAACCTACCATAGATATTCAACAATCGCGATAATATCGAGCCCTTATCAACTAGGTGCCCGCTTATTTTTAAGAATTAGACCGTACAACGTAATAAATCATTATTAAATTTGGATAAAGGAAGTCCATATTCTAAATGTAGGGAACAATATTAACCGTACGCTCTGATTTGTTACAATTTCTGCAGGCATAGTGAATAATTATATATTTTATTTCACAATAATTAAGTAGGATTATGTACATATATATGTACACATGTACCCGAAATTAATCACATTGTACTCGGTTGCACCGGGTTCGTTCAATATGTAATTAAATTCTTAAAATTTATAAGTCTATTATAATATATATAAATTTTAAATTATCAGGCTACATGGGGAAAGAAAAACATTGTACGTTTGTCTTTCAATCTCCAATATCTCGGCCACGTGGACACAGTAGGAAAGTACAATACATTTTTTGTAAAATTAGAAATTTTCAATAAACATAAATCATAAAAACACTTATGTTTCTCTTAAAATATCGTATTGGTGTCCACTGCTGGATATAACCTTCTACCATTAAAGAGGATCGGCAAACCCAGAGCAGGCGGACAAGTGACCGCATAGCCAACTACTTCACACTGGCAAAATATCTTTTTGTCTTTTGACACCGTGTACCCATTGACAAGTAACGTGTACACCCTTTAACCATTGTTTCGGCAAAAACATTAAATTAAGAAGAAAGTATCGTATGTCCTATCGATAATGCAATCATTATATAAGCCAATGTCAAATAATATTTGGCAAAAACTATTGGCAATTATCCAGTAAAAGACATTCTTGATTTACTTCATATTAATCATATGGACATGTATCGTGAAGAACGTAGAAAGAAGCCTTCAAACAGTTGTAAATAATTTCGATCGCTGTAGATTTTTTATAACATAATCAAACTTTGTGCAACAAAGTACTTTCATAGTTAAAAATCTTTTGGCAAAGCCTCTTGGAGAGTACCCAGCACCTTATAACCAATTAAGCACTCTATTGTTTTGTTTCGCCCGTTTACATACTCACTGAGGCGCATAATAAATTTGCTTCGTACCTGTTTTCAAATCGAAAAAGGTTAAACTGATGGTATCAATCGTACAATAGGCCAGCCCACTACGATGTAGTTGGCAAATCATTCTGGCGTAAGCCCAATTTGTGCTACTACGGCTTAGAATAACGTAGACCGCTGCTAGATAATGTTATTGGGCTAGATTGTTTGCTAACTGCCGCCTGATAGAAATCAATACTACTTTTCTGACGTTTATTACGCTAATGCTTTTTTAAATTCCTGAATATAATTTGACGCAAAAAGCGAAAACGCCGTAAATGACACAGATGTCAAATTTTTATTATTACATATTCGGATATATATTCTCATAGATCGACGATTATTAGAAAAAATTGTACAGCATTGAAACTGACTATATTGAAGTGATCAAATACAATTTGTTTAGAAATCTAAAAGTTCTTTTTGGCTCTAGTGGTAAGTCTTCATTTTACGGTTTACTACGTTTTCGTTTTTTTTGTGTCGATATGTATATTCATTTGATATTATTACTGATGTATAGTTGATACAATAAAATCAATTCTTTGAGAGTTTTATTACTGCGAATTTATTTTATCAGTGCTGATTACTATATCACTGACAGCGCGATATAGCGATATTTTACTTTTACCTATCACTTGGTATTTTTATTATTTTAATGTTATGATAAATGGAATTGTTTTGGATATAATCAGTTCTTAATATGCAGATAACAGAATAAGATACGGTAGTATGGCTACTTCGCGGACAACGATCGCTATGATTTTTATTTAAGTATTTTTTTAAATTGTTAGACTCCGATTGGAATATACAATACTGCTAAGATTTTTAATCAAAATCACTCCAATTAGAATTAGTCAACGTTATTTTATACGGGCTGTATATGTGACAGTAGTTAACGATAAATAATGTTAATGCCATAGATTTGTGTAACACACGAATAGTTAACGAATGCATGTTATAATAACATTTCGCAAGAATTACAAATTGCTTACATAACAACCGCTTGCGTAAACTCCACTTAGCCGCCGATATGGCTTCTAAGTTTGCTAAAAGTTCGTAGTGCGAAATATTAAACATAAAGTTCGGTGTCCCAATCATCATGAGATGAACTATTGCATTAACAAACTTTCAATTACGCAAGCAGAACCAGTTAACAGTTAGTTTGTTAGATTGGCGAGCAGTTGCCAGTTAGAGAAATAAAAAAAACATAAATTAGAGATGGAGAATGCGATTCGTATCGATTCCTATATAGAAAATAACGTTTTATAAATGTAATTTGGTGAAAAGTTACTTTTCAAGAACATTAAGTTAACAATGAGTATATAGTTTATATACATAAACGTGTAATGGTCACCACTATCGACCGCAGAGCTATGTGAAAATATTTGCAATAGAACTATCATTCAAGGAGGGCCAGAGGGCTAGAGAAAGCAAGCCTTTCACTCGCCAGATCTACGCTCTCCGTGTGGTAATGATTTAAACAACCTATAACATATATAACGTGTATGTTTGACGTGTATTTATTTCGAAAATAATTTTATAGAATACAGTCATGAACTTACAAAATTGTAACCGCATATAAATTTCTGTAAATGTGTTGAAGGGAATCAATTATTATAGTATATAAAATATTAATATATGCCATTAATAAATATTGGTGGGATATAATCTCCATATAAGTTACATTTTTCGATTCCCAGTGTTAATTTTAAAAGACTTTTTTAATTATATTAATTTCGGAATAGTTGTTATGTACCCATTGAAATGCAATATGATATAATAAAAACTTTGAGTTATTTGTAATGAAGATAGTGTACCTATTGTTATATGATATATTGTTATTTAAATTTTATCTAAAGTGTCACATTGGAATACATTTTGCTTTATATTACATTTGAGTTTTAGCATTTAATCTATGTATATTTTTGGCGTATAATCAATATTGTCTGATTGAATTACGAGCGTGTAGATATACTGAAAAGGTTTTTGACCACAATAATAGTAATTGTAAACATAAGTAGTAAGTGTAAATTAAACGTACTTTATCTTTATGTCTGCGGTGTTTATAGGTTTATATTCACTGCGGTGTATTATTTGAAATGATTTATATAACGTGTTGATTTTGTACAATATTATAATCTGACAATCCAAGGAAGGCTACTTTTATGTTCGAGTATTTATACGCCCTACTAAAAGGCAATTTTCTACATAACTAGCTACTCATCACGTATGACCTGTGTATATCTAATAGGATTTAAGGATGGTCAAGAGATTTTGGCGTACCGACTTCCAAAATCACCACCGCTTATGGCGTTATAACCACTCTGAAATCATCAGAATCAATTATTAGGCAGAAGTGTTACCGTTTCTCGATAATTCTGCGGTCATTAATCGCTATCCCCCGTGGTAATTTTCGCAAATCTTACTAGTTTGAGGAACTGTATGTGTAGTTTGAGGAATGAGCAGCTGATGATATCTTAATGAATTTTTTTTAAGATCACGATAAACAGATAAATTTTAATACATTTGATAGAGTTTAACGACTAAGCTAAGACTAAATTTAAAAAATTAGAATTTGTTTGGTAGAAACGAATTTGAAATTTTTAAATTTATAACCCTTACTTTTAATTTCAACCAACCATTATAAATATTTTAAATAGTCTTTTAATGTTTGGTTGGTAATACAATGTAAGTATATGTTAACAAGAGCAGCGTCGCCGAAGTTCGCGAGAGCCTTTGTAAACTTTATTATGTTTAAAGTGCACAAAGGTTAAACTTTCATGTTACCTGCATCAGTACATACAAGCACAATTAAATATTAAAATGTACAAATTAAAAATAACAGTGATGTAAGGAATATTCGCATTTGCATTCGCTTTAACATTTTAAGTCGTGAAAGTCGCTTGGCTAAATGGTAAATTTACTTTACTTTTGAGCAAAGAGTTTTGGGTTCAAATCTCAGTTGCAACTTAGTCTGAAAAACCGGAGGATATTGTTTTCTATGTTTGCTTACAAGCACTTAAAACTAAAATATATGTAAGTATATATAGCGCACTTGACGCTTTCTAAAAATTTTCAGAAGCGATCACCGGAGTTGAATCGACGTGAAAAACATTAATTAACATTCATAATCGAAAAAAAAATACTGTAAATTCTAAAAGTTTACTCGAAAAATAAATATTTTTTGCAAGATTGTTACCTAAACATTGATTGCATTAAGTATGTCCATTTGGATACATAACATTTTGCGAATAATAATAAAAATATTAATAATTTTGGTAATATTCAAAGATATAGATAATCAATTTAAATGACGATGATAGAGTCGAGTTTCTCCCTATCAACAATTAATAAACATATTACTAATATTTAACATAGAATAAATTTAATTAAAAAAATACTTAAAATATCAACTGAAACTGTTTTAATAACAAGTAATTGTTGTTATAACTGGAACAAAGTAAACTAAAACAAATATACAAATAATCAGTTAATCATAGGTTAAAATCAACATAGAACATATCAAATTTAGGACAATTTTCTTTGAATTGAATTATTTATATGAAATTACTATTTCTTTCTTTCCAACATCGAAAAGCAGGGATGGGCAACAAATTGCTAGTGGCAAGATCAAGAAAAATACAATTTAAATATGGTTAAAATGATCTTCAATTTTTTATGTAGGTGTTAAATGAAGGTGCATTTGATCAAATAAAAAAATCTATAATACTTGAATACTGTTTCATTTACATCGTTTACATTTTATGTAAATACGATTCAGTGTTAAGTTTATGAATAAGTACTTAATTGATGTATTGTATAACTGCAGTTTAGTTAGTAAACAGTTGATCTTTGGTCTAATCAAGTTGGTCACTCGTGCTGTACAACGTATGCTTTTCATGAATTCATTTATATTCATTGTATCTAAACACGCTGTGACTGCATATTGCACTGACATATGACTGAATAAGTAGACATAATGATCGGGCGAAGTTTACAAGAAATGATGTTAATAAATGTATTACGCAACTATTTTCCTTGTTGTCAAATTCTATAGACTGTTCTATATCTAGTCTATAGATATGTTATGTTGATTCTACTTGTATTTTCGTCATTCTTAAACTTTTATTTCCATATCAATAAATAGCTAAATTAAAATATTGGTAATAAATTATAAAGCATTTTACCACACAGCTATAAATGTTTAAGGCTGCAGTAACATAGGCATACTTTTATTACATATGTTTATCATTGAGGAACCCGTCAGAAATGGCGATACATTTCGAGTTAAAAGGTTATTTGTTTAAAGTTATGGTGGCGCCGGTTTACATCCCTCACAGGTGGATGAGGGATGTAAATCATCATCATCTCATCATGTGACCATTTGCTGTTCATAGTACACTTAAAAATGTATCTTTAATAACGGTTGAAAAAGGTTAAGAGTTTGGTAAAGGTTAACAGTCTTTCGCATAGCATATGATGAAATTTTTCAAAAAATTGGTTTAAGGCACTCGCATTGATGAAAAATAGTAGCAAATTTTCCTTATATATCCATAATATAAACAGCGCTTTGTTGCAAAGTTTATCAAATATGTTTAATACCATGTGATTGAACAAATAAATATATTTTTGAGTTATGTGACGGATTTCAAAGTTTCTTAATTTATTTAATTAATTTTTCGCTTCCTTAACAATTTGCAGTGATATTAAGCTAATACTTCACTGGCAAAAAGCTTTACAGAATTTTCTACAGAAGTTAGAAGTCCGATATTATTGAAAATTTGAATCCAGAAGTTTTTAATAAATATAAGCATAAAGATATATAATGGAACGTTTAATATTATTAAATACTCTTGTAGATCATAATTTTATTAATAATAACTTACTGCATATTAATTTATATTATGAACCATCTGGCGATACAGGAAACTTGAAGAAAATATTGCTTTATTTTCGCAAGGACACCTTAACAATCTTTTTAATGAAGTGTATTTTTTTAAATTACAAATTAAATATAAACATATATTAAAAGCAGGAAGTTTATGGTTATATTAATTAATTCTGATTATTATTCTTTGATATTTACGTAGCGCATAAAATAGGGTTAAAACGTTACGGTGATATAAGTTTTGCGAATAGATTAACCATATGCCTACCCATTGAATACTTAATAGGTTGTTGACATTTTGTCAAAAAGGTAACTCGTGTTTTGTCTTCATTTGCGTAGTCCGAACGTTTATTTGATAAGCCCGCGATTACGATCGTAGGCACGACACGAGCAAAGCCGGCCGGCGATCAACGGTAGCCGAGTGTGGTGTCGGCTGCTTCAGTGACAGGCCACAGACGGAACCAGTTTCGCACAATACGACAAAGTTCACAATTTCTTTGCACGATCTGGTCTGCGCAACGGTACATAAGTGTGACATTTATTTACATGAATAGGAAGTTTGGGTGAGTTACAAATCGCACTTAGAATACACTATTTTGGCACAACAAGACACTGGAGCGATGGACATGAACGCTGTGAATTCAGTTTATATCACGGAAGGAAGCACTACTCGGGTAGTGCGTCGTGTTTACTGTTGGTGTCGCGCTATTTTGGTGAGCGTGCTAAACGACCGTACACTTGTGTGGTTAACAGTCGACTGGCGCTGGCGGGCGGGAAAGAAAGCTGCGTAGTGTGACGCGGCAAAGGCCGGCGGGGCGAGAGAAGTGGGGGGCGCGGCACACCTGCGGCGGGAGTGCCTCGAACGCTGCGAAGCTTCCCGCTGAACTACTACGCAATAAACGTTCGATAAACTTTCTCATTAGGCGCGCCTAACCGTGCGACGGTAAGCTTCGCTTTTGCGTTTGCGTTTGTCTTCAGTGCGACATTAAATATATGTAGTTGGTTCACGCTTGTATGTCAGCACCGAGCTTTCGCGCGGACCTTTCGATACATTGCATGCGCTTGCGCATTACATGTTGTTTACATTAAAATGCAACATACAGTGAAAAATCTAACGTTTTGACATTGATAATTTAGGTAGACTTATATAATAGGGCAATAATATTCATATAATAGGGCAATAGATATCTATATTCAAATAGATATCTGAACACCTACATGATTAAGTGGCAAAGCTACCACTTTCCGAGTCAATAGACGAGGTTTCGAAAATATAAAACTATACTCAACTTGATTAGGGGTATACCCACAATATTGTTGTAGTTTTTGATAGTTGTAGAGCTACGCTGTAGACAAATATTTTGTCAATAATGGCATAATATTTGTCTGTAGCATGAATGGGCCAGCTCGCCCGGGAAACACCAAACTCCCGCAGAAAACCGGCATCTCAGTGGTAGCTTAGCTACCGCGCTTCGTACGGTGAACGGTTGAGTTCCAGAGGTCCAACACCCTCCTCCCTCCCCCTTCCACTCCCATAATGACACTTTCCTTAAAGGTCGGCAACGCTTTCGCATTACTTATGGTGCTGCGGATGTCTATGGGCAGCGTTGGTTGCTTTCCGTTGGGTGACATGCTGCTCGTTTGCCTTCCTATCCTATAAAAAAAATATTTCTTCACTGGCGGGTGAATCACCTAACGGGAATGTTCGGACAGAACTTTATTGGCGGGGAATTACAAATAGAGAGTGTAATGATTATAGCGTGTATTTATTTTAGGATTGCCCTTACTTACGTCTCTTATACACCGTCCGTAAAGCGGTAGAAACTCCCGGTTCCGTAAGGATGGATAAAGTTGGAGAGCAGCGCAGCAAAGCAAAGGCCCGCAATATTGTCTTTAAAATAGAGTAATGGGATGCACTTGAGATCCTATTCTTTTTCACGTCAAAACGCCTGAAAACTTTGGTGATATGGAGAAAATATGTAGCGAAAAAATGTGTTTGTTATCTATTTAAGAATATAAATATTTTACAGTACGTTATATTGTTAAATATAGATTAATGAATGCATTTTCGTTTTTGTATATGAAATATAATATACTTTATGATTATTAATGGAGTCAGGCGTTACTTTGCGGAAATCCATCACTATATGGACAGTCAAAAGTTTTACTTAGCTAAGTAAAACTTTTGACTGTCCGTAATATACTTTAATTGAAACCAACAAATAATATTCAAACTCAATCAACTCAGTGGCAAAACTGACACAAAGTGTGGACACCGAATCGGCATAAATATATGTAATCAATTATAGGTATTTATTCCGATTCTGGATGCCTCACCAATCTGCCTTGGACAAGTGTGGTGCGTTAATGTCCATTCCTTCAGATATAGGGAGGCCCGTATCCACCAGTAAGACATGTGTGGGTTGGGTAATAAATGTTTAAACAAGTTATTATAATTTAAAACAAACAAAGTATAACCAATTTCTCAACATAAGTTTTCATCCTACAGTATAATGTATTAAAAAAGAAATTATGTCACAGCGCTAACTTTTGTTCAAGTTATACTTATGTATTACTCATATTATGAGATACACTTACGGCGATTATATGAAATATTGTCAGCAAATTATTTATCTGACATAGTAGAGTAACAATCATTTAACTGTAGGAAGTGCGCTGTTCCTCTGACGAACACGAGTCGTTTCCGAATTGGGAGTGGGTTTTAATCGATTTGCACGAACACTCTTTCACGTTCGACATCGCTTCCTGTATTCATGGTATAGTGCTTGTAAACACACTTTCAATTTGGCTTTTTTTATACAGCTCATATATCTGCCACTGCTGGATACAGGAACTTTCGATTTCTAAAGGACTGGAAATTAATCCAACACGCGTGTATGCAATAACATAATAGTAAATATTGTTATTTTCAATGCAAAAAATACGTAGAAACCATGTGATATACTTACATATTATACGCTTGTTTCATTTTAGATAAAAATACGCCTAGATAAATACTGTCCGAAAACCGTAATATGGTGAAAATATGCTTAAACTTCAAAAGTTTTTGGTATAAAAATTGTATCGGCAATTCATCCTCAACCACGTTGCCAAATTTTCACGCCTATTTTCATTGTTGGCGCCCACGGTTGAATCGTTTATGGTTTCTTTTTGAATGAATTGATCCTTTTTTTTAATTAAATGAAACGCGCGTAAAGCGCGCAATTAGATACGTCGGATTGACGGGATACGCAGACTCGGAATACCTAATTTTTATAATAAAAAATGTATTTATATAGAACACGTAGGGGAGACAAATATATAAATAGAAAGATATTTTTTTGGCCAGGACTCTACGCGGGCGTAAGCAGAACAACTTACCAAAGTTTCATCACAATCCGACGAATGGTTTAGGAACTCATAGAGGACAAACATACGATGACAGATATTTATTTGGACCAGGAACCTTGTTGAGCCTACGCAGAAGAACTCACAAAATTTCATCATAATTGGATGTATGATTTAGGAACGCATACTGTCATTCTTTATGCGTTACAGAGAAACATTCATATTTATTTATAGATATTTCTACTTTACTCTCACCTCACTGTATTATTTTTTTGATAATGGTTTTCATCACATTGTTTTGTATTTTATCCAAAAAATAATTATATTACGCTCTATAAGGTCTTTAATTATAATATTTATAGCACAATATACATATATATTATTCATAGCACAATATACATAGGACGATTAGTATTAAGAAATTCGTACGTAGAAATAAAAACACAATATGATCATAACATTACTATGTTCGAAACACAGATAAGCTGTCTTATTCGAATAAGTACCACACTTTCGGATAAATATATAATAATGTTTACTTGTAATTGTCTACTTCTCAAATATGTTCGTATTACGTTAAGAATATTAATTATCTACTATGGTATGCTATAATCGATAGGTACCTACTATTTTGTACGTGTTTAGTTTATATTCCCCTTTTTTTCTTTGGTCAGATTTCTAGACATCATTTTTATATTTCATTAATAAATTCTTTTGAAAATAATTAAACGAATTAGTGTATATAAAAAAGAAAATAATTATTTAAAGTCATCTAAAATCGAAATCAGCATGTTGGAATAGCGACATTAAAACTAGAACGTATCCTTATAACCTACTTCATTGGTTTCAATTAATTCTAGATACGCGAGCTATACATGCATTTTAAATTATATGTTAATGACGAGGGAGGCATCAAATTTAACGAGTATAGACGAACACTTCATTAACATTCTCACTTCCCATTACGGTAAGAGGCGCGGGTTGATCCAACAAAACCAATGTTCTTTTGTTTTTGAAAAGTAAAAGAAAAAATGACATAAAACTTCCAACCAGCTGCGCACGGGCATCCTGTCGACATCATTATACATACTACTCGCTTCCATTGGATACAGCGACATATAACTATCCTTTGTTGTCAAATTATATTTCTCAGGCAAGGGAAAGAGACAACAACAAGTGTGGTTGTTGAAACAAGATAATAGCAGTGTTCCGCAAATTGATGTATTTTTGAATAAAGGTGAGTTTACACTACCTTTTTATTGTAATGTAAATCAAAACATATTATTTTATCCACTTAATTGAAAGCTAAGTTAAATGTAAATAACAAATCGAATAGTGAAGACCATTACAACACAAAAAAAGGGAAAATTACGGAGACTAGGAATAAACATCTGTTGTCTATGATAACATTTATACCGATGCGGGAATGGGAGCCTCGACTTTTCGCTTTAGAAGCGAACATTTCTTCACTGTGCCATTTATTTCAATTGTTATTAAAAATGGGAAATAAAATTAAATTAGTTTTTCAGAGTAAGGGTATATACATACAATAGAAGTGAACTTGTTTTGCTCACTTTTCATAATTTTCCCCTTGTCACACATCTAATATATTCGTACAACATTTTATAGCCGTATAGATGTCACATCTTGTCACTACTACGCCACTTCGTGTAGGGGGCGGTACATTTTCTGTAAAGCGCAGACCCTCAGGAGTGAAGCCAAACGAAGATAAATATCGTTAAGCTTTGCTCATATAGCCCAACTATGAGAGTTAAGCGAGTTAAACAAAGGAAAACCACCGGAAACAAAGGTCAAACTTCTACATTGGAAAGACTGTGATAAACGAACTTAGCTTCGTTTCGCTTCGTTCCTGGTGTGGCTTGCGTCTTAGACAGACTCAGTTGTTCTTCGCCTGGTGTACAAGGGTCCCGTGGGGTGCACACACGTCGACCGACCAATCGACCGACTGCTGATATAAATGCTATTTGTTGTGAAATAATTACTCGCCTTCGGCCTTCCATCGGGCTCGTAACAACATTTGACAGTGTGTCAAATGGTGTTATGAGTTGCTGTTTAAAGTTAAAATTAATATATCTACTTTGTGCGTATACGTAGTCACATAGTAATCTCAATATTAAATGCATTAAACCAATTATAATATACTAATAAACAACGTAATCGCATTTTTATGCGAAAGTCCCTTTTTATAATTTCCACGGTTGGCCACGAGGTCTCCTAACTTCTAAGGAATGAACATTAACTCACGAATGCGGATCGGTGGAACATCAAGATTCGCAATAATTGCCCGTAGGTTATGTATATAATATATTTATAGAGATGTTGAAATTGAACCTGTGAACATTCAGTCTAATGGCTAATGCTTCGCCACTGAGCTGTTTAGGTCGTCATTTGTCTAAAGTCCTCTACTAACATTAAAATTTTGAAATTAATAAGTGTTATCTCACAGAAAATATTTTTTAGAATCAACTTCTAAAAAATAACTATATATTTTAAATGAGTTGATGATAAAACAGCCCGCTGCCAGCAGAATACTGTTTTGAGTTGATAAGTTTTGATTTATAAAAAATAGAAAATATAATTATTTCTTATTCTTGATATAACCATTTCTATATATGTATTTCGAATAGCTGGGCACCGGCCTCCCCATTTCTGGTCGAATGGTTATCACTCCTAAGGTTACCCAAAACGGATTAGTGGGGCACACAGACTAGGAATAAATACTTGTAGGCTATTCATAATTATAATACTCGTAGATTTCCTTTGAGATTGCAACCACTGACTCCGAATCAGAATAATGAAGACAAAAATGATGTTCTGATGTTCATATATTTTCTTATAATATTTCATTTTTAAATTCCTTTGAAGATTGTTATTGTCGACAATATCCCGTTTCTAGAAATCGGACTTGCGACTATTGACTCCGTAAGCGGCAGTCTCGCCACTAAGCTTATTAAGTTGTCATATATATACGTAATACGTATAACAAAAAAAAATACAGTCGTGGAAAGAGTAAATCAGTCATGGAAAGAGTAAAACAGTCGTGCAAAGAGTATGTTCATAATTTGAACATAATAACCACAGGATTATAATTCTTAATATTTGCGAAGAGCATGAATATATTGTAAGAACAATAAGAGTTACTTATTCAAATGTATTTCACAAAGAATTATAATAAAATTAAACAGATAAAGAAAAGGATAATAATAATTTCACGTGTAATCTACCAGCTCCCAAAGATATCCCGAAACGATTGGTTCAGTTGATATATTTTAATATCGAAAATATCAAATGTGTTTGAGCTGTGGTCAGTTAATATATTATTGTGTAGGCGGTAAATGCTGACCACGGGATTATTGTGTGATTTGGATACGTGATTAATACTAAACATTTTATGGGTGTTGTGTGATTAAAAGGTAAGGAAATTTAGAAGCAGTTTTGGAGTCAATAATCAAATAATTCAAAATCATCGAAGGTAAAAAGGAACATAATATGTAGACCGGTAGAAACTTTAATCACACGATAAGTGTCTACTTCCGTAATCAGGCCACGTCCTCGTACCCTTTTTCTTAGTCCCCTTTATAAAACCAATTTACTATGATATAAGGATTATGTTCACGTATTGGGGCGCATGATACATAGAGATCTCTATTTACATGGACATCACAACTCGTTCGAGAATCAGTATTTTTACGTATAAATTTTTTGTCTTCCATTTTTCATTGATTTATTGGTACGTCCTATAATGTGATCTCTAAGGATAAATTATATATAAATTATATTTATATTCATTAAATGATAATATTGATGACGTCAAAAAGAATTCCTTGTGAAATTATTTTGAACATAGTTTTGAGACCTACTTTTACTACGTAAATTACATTTTTGTGATAGCTTATTAATGTAACTTTCTACATGGATTTGTTAAAATGTATACTATTATATATTAAAGCACTATTATCGATATTTATAACATTTTACTATAATTTTTTTTATATTCAGAAACAAAGATCATGTATTCATTCTTTCTTAATGTTGAGAGTGCATCTCTTCGTCGATCAATTACCGGTTGAAGAGTCCTTTGTAATTTATATATTGTTAAGTGTGATGACCAATGGGTCCTTTTTTCAATTCGTCAAACTTCAGATGCCTTCGTAATAATTTTCAGAATGTATGTTTGTACAGCGCTCTTTCAAAAAGCTAGGCTTTTTAAAAATATGTCTACTCTTCTTTAGGGAGACCCCGTGTCCATCAGTGGTACATATATAAGCTGTAAAAAATATATATACGTTCGTCTTTATTTATGGAAGTGATTTATGAATTGGATGATAAATTTGGCGTAAAAGGATTTCCTGATTGATTACTAAAATCACTATCCACGCCATTCGTGGACTTTCCTCGGGCTCAAATTATCAACCGATTATAGCGTTCTCACGAGCAATATGAGTTATCTGTCACTTGTCATATAGTGCGATAGTGAAAGGACGATTTCACTTAGCCGAGCGGCACGTTTTCCCGTTTTATCGCGCAATGTTTATTGTTCACTGATAATGTGTACGATGTGGTGCGGTTAAGGTCAACTGTTATCTCTCTACACCATTATAACATCTGTACAATGGACAATATTATTATTGGTCCCCATTCAAGTTTATATGCGAATTTATCTCATGAGTAATTAGCATATTATTATTATTAGGTATAATAGCATAACAGTATAACGACTGTTTAACACACGTTAATTGTATTTCTATACTATATATTTATAACTATTTTTTTTAGAAATTTTACCTCAGCATGCAGAACTCTGCTGGGGTTGACCTCCATCCTCCCTTGCGGCTCGTGGGATTCACTAAAGACGAATTAAATATACCTAATTTGTTGAAAAATGACGGCGACGTGGTTCGCCACCCGTCACGTCCTTCCTGATTTTCACGAAGGTGAAAAGCGACTAATGGAGAGCCGTTTCGCTGCGATGATTGGTAGCGTACGGAGTTCTGTGGTCTCTGCCCTGCGGGGGATAGGCATGAATATATTGTTAGGTGTGAATATATAAGTTTCTTATATGCAAGAGGTTGGTAAACGAGTAACAAGCCGTTGGTTAGTAATCACCGCTGCTGATAACGGGTAAAAAGAGTTTGGTTAGTAATCACCGCTGCTGATAAACTTCTGCAATACGAAAGGCACATACAGGCGATTTTAAGGATGTGATATTTAATGCGAGGGGAAAAAGCAAGTAAATGAAGGGAAAAGTAATTAAGCTTCCGTGTCCCTACGAACACAACCTACGAAACTCGGTGAAACAATAATACCAATACCTAACGTTGATATTGTGACACTGTGGTACTTCCCCGTTCTATTCGATCCATGACTCCACCACGATTACACGAGTACAACAAATTTACTAAAACAATTCACGTAAGGCAATCAACGATGCTTACATTCAAAGAATAGAGTACGATAAATTAAAAAAAAATCATTGCATTAATATTTATGTACATAACATTTGCGTGAAGGTCCTTGCTTATCTCAAGAAGGAAAAAATAATCCGTTCAAGGTTATATTTATTTTACAAAACACTTGCTTAACGTTTTATGATAATAGCTCTATATTCGTACTGTAGGATCAATGTTAGCTACTAAAGGTAGTAAGTAGTACAAATCGTAAACGACATGGTCTCTTAATTTATAAATAGATATAGTAGATTAAAAATATTAGCATATTGCTTTAGTTTGTTTGAATAACGGAACTCTGAAATGCACGGTTCTCTTATAATTATTATGTATTCATCATTAGTATATATATTTAGATAATTAATATATATATATATATATATATATATATATATATATATATATATATATATATATATATATATATATATTTATTAATGATCTCTTAATCATTGTAGGAATCAACATTGTCATCCAAATTGTCACAAATACGTGTTCGACTTCAGTGATTTATTTTCTAAAATACCACGAGTGGATCGTTGTACAGTCTAGTGTTGCATTACAATACTTAAATAATATTAACCTTTGTCATAAGTTAACTCCTTTTGCCTGTAGTAGACTAACGCCAGTGGAACTTATTTTTGTCCCGTCAGATAGAATGTATTGAGTAACAAGTTGACGGGAACAGGAAGTACTATGATGCATCAAGGCTCGTAGTGTGTTCAATTATACCTCACGTTGTGTTACGTCCGTTGTATTTATTACAAGAAACTGTTGGACGCTGTCTACCACACGTGTCTCGCCTGCGTGATCGTAAACGCTTTTCATAACAATATCTAGACTTTGAGTAATTTAATATCTATTTTTATTTTCCATCCGCAATGTTTAATTCAAGAAGTATTACAGCCATTTTATTTCTTTATTGGATGTCAATTTTGTAGTACTATTTAGTAAAATGAATTTGGTCTCGGTAATGCAGTTTTATATTATGATGATCTGATTCGCAAAGAGGCGGATTTATCACTTTCAAAGTCAATGATTTTTATTTAGGATCAGGTATTTATTCCAAGTCTGAATATCCTGCATATTCACGTGGGAGAGGCTTGGCGAGTTAGTGTCTATTCCTCTAGAAGTGAAATGGCCTTGTGCCCAGTAGTGGGATAGGGATGTAAAAATGCATCCTTCCATTGAAATATTTTTTATGTGGACTGAAGCTAGGGTCTTAAGATGTTTACGGTGTCGTAAACGACGACGATTTCAAAATGATTTTGCGTATGTTCAAAAGATTTTGTACTCTCGCATAGAGCATTTGTTAATATTTTGGCTAAAAATATTTCAATTTTTAGATTATTCCAGCTTTAAAATTTTATTCGCCTTTTATCACAATACACGGAAACAAGGATAAGTTACGTTATGACAAGGTTGCATTTGATATATGCATTATTTACATACATAACTATACGCATTTAAAATGATAATATTTTATTTTAACAAATATTTGATGGTTTTTTTGATTACGGACCTTACAACTCTATCGAAAATAATCGGGAACAAGTGACAGGTGTCTTTGTGCCCGCTGGAGGGAAAGAGTAAAGGCTACACTAATATTTGTTTCAACGCGCGAATAGATTTAAAATTTTTGAATTTATTTTTCTTAAGTACCTTTAAGCGACGAGCTTGTATGAAGAGATTGACGAGTATGGATGAAGCAAATTAAGTATACCGGGATCATAGCAGATGGAGATGTGTGGTTTCTGCTTACCCATACGGGAAGCAGGCTATAGGCAAAATCATATGTTATGTATGCGGAAAGAGAATCCGTGGCGATAAGCTTGGAAAGTGGACTACTTATTACTGTGCTATTTTGTTTGTTCATAATTCAATAGATAATTTTTAGTTAAAATTTGATTTGATTTGAAATTTAAGTTGTTTTTAATATAAAGCTGCCAGTATAAGTGTATATTGACTTGTGAACTTAGGAATACTGATAAGGGATTGAGTTATTTCAAATCGAATACAAGTAAAAAGAAAAGTATTTCTGAGCGAGAGAAATGATATTAACGGCGTTATCCGGTCCGCGATAAAGTTAATATACTCTGTTATAAGGATGTCTTAAATCGACGATCTCGGATGCCCAACAAACACCTTTCCCCTGTAGGGTGCAGTAATTCAATCAATTGGCTTCGATACTCGATATTTAAATTTATTTCATTGACGATTATTGTGTGATCGTATTGGCATAATAATTATCGATTTATTTTATGAACTGTTTTAATTCAAACAAAGACTATGTGGTGTGTGTACTTTTTTTAAATTACTATCATTCATCACAGTGTCATATTTAGATAAGACGTGTAAAAATGCAGAATCAGAATAATTATATTATAATGCAGATAGTTTTGTCACAAAATTGAAATATGTATACACACACACACATATGTGTGTGTGTGTACATCACTTATTACATTTGTGCACCGACTCTTAGAAACTAGATAAGCGCAGGCGAAAATCGGGCTAGATGGCGCGACTTAGGCCTTAAAGCGCGCCATCTAGCATGTGCCAGCAGTGCATCCAGTTTTACCAATTGCCTTGCACAGAACATCTCTCCATCTAGCCTAGGGGCGTGTCCTACTTGGTTTGCTAAGACGCGATATCAACTTCAGCACGTCACGGGTGGTTAAAGCGATAAATAAATGAAACGTGCTTTTTGAACTTGTTTCATTCGCTTATAGAAATATAAGGCAAATTGTAACTTTCCTTATAAGTAAGAAAACAAG
Organism: Baronia brevicornis; assembly: GCA_031353405.1. NCBI lineage: Eukaryota > Metazoa > Arthropoda > Insecta > Lepidoptera > Papilionidae > Baronia > Baronia brevicornis. Next base: position 20,835 of record JASFAT010000679.1, read on the forward strand.
TTATTGTGCAAAAAACTAAACGCTCGAAAAGGTCTACAATCAAAAGTAAAAAAAAAACGTAAAATTAATACTCTATGCATATAAAGGATGATGAGAACAATGCAGCTGTTTCCTAAAATAGGTTGTTATTATAGTCATCACGTTAAGTCATACCGCTATATTTTGTCTGCTAATGTAAAATAGTGTTGGGTTTAGGATGGACACGCGAATGGAATGATACGTCTGGTGACTCACTGCAGTAGTCCCGACTCAACAATGAGGAATGTATTTTTATTCCTCATTGTGGCGTACAAAGAGGCACAACAATCGAGCGCTCACTTCCCATTGAGGGAGTAGGGTTGCAAATCTGGTGCAGAGATTTTTTTTGAATAACTTTTTTCAACAACAACTTTAAATTAAATGTTTTTTTATATCCATGTTTTTTTTGAACATTCATTCTTTGTATATTTAAAATTTTAAAAAAATGAAAAAGTTTGCGTACATGTGAAAAGGTATGTATGCGAGTACTCCACACTCGTTGCCTGAGTCAAGGGTCATTACTGCATCAGGATGAATAATTGAATGGCCTGCAGGTATTTATTCCGAGTCTGTTAGTTGTCCTTGTCATTTGTTTGTTTATAATGGCACATATGAAACAAGAAATCTTAGTGTTGGAGCTATAAATGTAAAGCGTTTCATCATTTATTTATACATAGTGCTGTAAAATTGGATGGGTCCCTTGAGCAGAGTAAATGCGCTTCTTGTGAAATATTTAAGTACATACTACTGAAACAAATCTGTGAAATAGATGTATATTAATTTTATTTTCCTATAAAGGTCCATGTCATAAGATGATAAATATCTTATAAATCAATTTCTTATAATCAGTACATCACTATAAAATTACAAGTATGTCGAAAAAGTAGTAAGTTTATCTCTTATATACTCAGAATTATGATATTCAAAGCTTATAAAAAACTTAAAATCTGAAGATCTACGAGCGATAAAAAATACTCTATAATTAAGATTTCTCTATTTTTACAAACAATTGAATTTATCAGGAACTTGTCCAACATGCAATAATAAGTAGGTATACGCTAAATTTTCAACCCTATCAGATGGTGTACATTTCAATATGAGGACCCGTTGTGAAGCGTCATTTTGACGGCATTATAAAGCAGACCGGATTTCCGAACGTTCGCGATGCAATATATTGAGTACGGTAAAATCGTAACATGACACATAAAATATAAATATTTAGACAGCCAGAGAGTAATTACATTCAAAAGAATAATAATATTCAAAATAATAATATTAGTTGAGTCGTTTAATTTTTATTGCGTTCTGTAAGGTGAGTGCAGGGATCTAAACCCTTCAATTCAATCTTCTCTACCCATTAAAGTCATCGTCTCCTCCTATTAAATCCTTACTTTTTACCATTATATACATATGGGCGTGAAAGGTGGGCCTTTAAGTTGCAAAAGGTGTAATTGCAGTGTTCTTATCGTTGGCGGCGAAGATTGCTTGACATCAGGTGAACCGCTTATTCGTTTGCCTCAGACTGCCTTAAAAGAAAAATAAAACAATAAATATATGTGAAAACTTTCACACACACAAATCACAAAAATCAGTTCAAGCGACGAAAGTTAATACAAACATTTTTCTTGAACCCGGCACAAATCTGTGTGAGAGTAAGTATAAACTTAACACTGAAATGCCCGTCCAATTGTAATCTTCGAATTGCTGGCAGACGGCAAGAGACTTCCAATAGCTACACATTACACGATAAAAGTTATTTTGGTCTATTCCTCGAATAAATAATTCATATTGTTTTAAATGTTGCTAACCGTTTTGTTAGCTAATTAGTAATCTATAAACAGTGATTTTAGTTGTCTATGATTCGGGAATAGTCGACGTATTATTTCTTTTTTATGGAATAGGAGGGTAAACGAGCAAGCGTATCGTCTGATGCAAAGCAATCAACGCCACCCATGGACATCGGCGACACTACTGGTAGTACGGAAGCGTTGCCGAAATAAACAATTGTATATGAAGTCTTTATCGTCTCGTGAAAGTACTTTTAATTTACTATACTTCACTTTATAGACAAATGTACCTGTCTGAGTTTCTAGGTGTCCGTCCAAGTCAATGATACCGTGATTGTTTTTAATCCGTGTGTATTCCATCTACAAGGATCATAATCAGTCAGTGAGCAATTGCCGTAATCACGAAAAGCTAATAGATTAGGGATGGTAGATAGATTTTTATAACTAAGACAGAAGCTGCTGCTTATTTTTAGTACGAACTCCTAAATAAATGACTTTGTATAACATCCACGGTGAGGAATATTGAGACGTTATTTCATGTAGGTAACTAAGTACACAAATCACATGTTTATTTATTTGCGGGTGTAATAAAATAAAAATTTTGAGTACCGGAAAGTATTCTGTAGCATCCTATATCTCTAACATATTAATTTCATGTGTTATATGAATGGAAAGTCAATGCCTCGGGTAGCGGGAAACCGAGCTGCAGGATCTTTAAAATTTAAATGCAATTAGTCGTCCCAAATAACGTGCCACCATAGTGTCAAATTTTAAACGATAGAACGGTTTATGCAGTCCCGCAATTCATGATGCAAATTGGTTCTAATTATTATGCCATTTCATTAATTTTCCCAGCTTTGTTTGTAAGAAGTGTTATTTTATCTGATGCACATATGTATGTATGTTAAATAATAAAGATTTTATCAATTATTGGCGAAAATAAAATTACGTCAAAAATGTGTAAACGCCTTTTTATATTGATCTAGTGGACTGCCTAATTAACTCAGTGACAAAGCTACCGCTTTCGGAGTCACTGATTATTGGTTTGATCCCGCATCGGGATAAATATATGTATAGCCTATGGTATTATATTTTTTTTGAGTCTCGATGTGTCGTAAACACGTTTTGGATTAATGTGGGGCTCCGTGCACGGGGTCTAGGTGCACGGGTTTAGGACGAACTAGTATATGGGCTGTAAAATTGACTCAGCACTGGACATACACTCGATGAAATAAGAGAACGCAAGTGTAATTAAAAAAATCTGCTGTATTTCTCAGAGCCCATTATAACCAGCCAGAAAACACGACTCTGGGTAGGAATAAAATCTATGGGTTCCCGTCAGCAACATGCTAATGCTTAAGGTATATATTATTAAAATATTAAAATTAATTTATTTATTAAAAATAGTATTTATTAATATTATTATTTTTTATTATACATTTACATAATATTATAACTAGTTTGAAAATCCAAAATACAGTTTAAAGTTATTACATCTGTCGGCAGTCCTCATGACTGCCTCCGATTTTTTTTGATTACTACTATAAATTTTAAATTTAATTTATAAAGTTAAAAATATATTTGCTAATGCTGCTGGCCATATTTGCGGTGGCGCGGATTCAACTCAACCGGGATAATTTATTCAACAAAGGCAACATTGGGCTTTATTTTAAATTTATTCGCCTCATTACCTTAAACTACATTACATTGAATGACATATTGACTTGTGGCATTTTTGAGTCGTATTTCATAGGTAATATCGATGTACTTAATTAAAAGCAATAAGTAGAAATAGGTCAGTTCGAAAGGATTTTTAAGTTTACAATTTGACATCGTGAGTTCGTATTTCCATTAGACTAATAACATAGAATAAGATTAATTGGAACGGTTAACAAGAATTCTTGTAAAATCAATAAAAATGTTGTTAATTTGGTTAAAAACAAAATTGATTCAAGTCTTGATCAAGATATCCTTGTGTCCCGTCCTGATCTTGTGGGACTTGAATCTGGCGTTGATGTGGTAGGACGAATTAGGTTTTACTTTACAAAAATTATATGGACAGTCAAAAGTCTAAAACACACATTATTAATTTTCTGTCATTGTTTTGCTTGTCGTGATGATTTTCGTCATCATCACCTTATAGCATGTACAAACGAAAACAAGTGGTAATATTGCATGAGTGGTTGGAATAGCAGCCATTCCTGCAGGAATGCAACTCAACACCAATATGCTCACATTGGTGTTGAGTTGCGGAATTCAGTTCGTTCCACAATCTAAAGCTCACAAGGTTAAATCAATCGGTAAACGAAGCGAGGTTAAATTCACTCGCAAACATTGATCCACAGATCAGCTGGTTAAAAAAAGTAAACGAGAAAAATATTTGAAGCACTGCACTGTCGTCGTTCACGTAAAAGTTCCCATCCCAAACCTTTGTTATCACAATTGAATCGCTTCGCTACACATTTACCAATAGAGCTAGCTGCTTTTGCGAGAAATCGTAAAATTGTTGTTCCTTTATAACCGTATAGACACGCATTTATTTTAAAAATAGCTTTTATCTTCTTCGTTCGCATAGATTTTGAACTACTGATAAACCTCTCCAAAATTATTATGTATACTTTCAGGACAATAAATTACAAAATTATACAAATCAGTAGGCAGGTATAATCTTACAAAACACGGATAAGTGGCGATCCAAGACGGTGCGTCTCTTCCGAAATATCTTTTCCTTTCTCAGCACCATCAACGTTATACGTATATACATACATACTAGTTGGATAAGTGACCTTATAACGGTAGACACAATACATGAAAGCCGGCAACGCTTCTGCCTGTGCCGTCCAAATATCTATGGGTGGCGTTAATTGCTTTCTAATAGGCGACAGGTTTGCCTTCCTATCTTATAAGATAAAATGCACAAATACGACGTCCTGCGGTCCTTGTATTACGACGTATCCTAATCTTTTATTTTGGGATTTGTAATGGTCAGGGAGTATCTTTGCCTAGCCGCGTACTCGGTAGTTATGGTATTGGTACAATGGTACGCGACCCCGGCCTCCCGAGCTACTACCGTATCACTCTTCTTCTTCCGTTGCGGTGATATCATATCCCTATCATCCTGTCTAAATCCATGTTTTCTTTCCCCTGCCTTTTCCTTTCTTCTCTATCCTTTTTCCAAAGGATGCGTGGCTAGGGGCGAGCTTAGTCGCAAGTGTGCTGATCGCCTCGGGATCGGGCTCCCTCGGGTACTATAGTGCCTTATCTCAGCATGCGGGGTTCTGCTGGAGCTAACTTCCATCTTCTTTCGCGGCTCGTGGGATTCGCTTTGACGAATCTTTATATACCTAATTAGGTAAAAAATGACGGCGACGTGATTCGCCATCCGTCACGTCCTGATTCCCGTGAGGGCGAAAAGCGACGAATGGAGAGCCGTTTTGCTACGATGAATGTGAGAGGATGGATGAGTGTGAAGGAAGCAAGGACCCTGTCGGGATCGTAGCGGATGGAGATCTGTAGTCTCCCTAATCCTACAGGGAGACAGGCGTGACTAATTGTATGTATGCATTTTGGGATTTAATTGTCTTAGTAGATAAAGAATTAGATTAATTTACATATTTTTCAACAGACTAAAGTAAACGACATTTATTATGCAGTGTAATTCAATATGGAGAACGAGTGATTATCGTTTCCAAGAATGGGCAATGAGTCACCCATATGTACACCTACCTATTGGGAAGCCGTATATGTTTGTTTACAATGATACTTTACAATTGGGCGGTCCTTTTATAACGATCCGCGTCGCAATCAATTTCATAATTAACTTCCCTTTATTCCCAAAGCTCTGGTCACATCAAATATTGGAGTGTCGAGTTATTCATTAGAACAACAATTATTCATCTATGCAATGTCCAATACTTACTATAAATTACACATTTATCAGTAGGATATTAATTACGCATCGACGTTACTTCTACATATTGGCACTTTTGACACGTTTTATAATAATATAGTACTACGCAGACGGATCGGTAATTAAACTATTTATTAAATTCTCACATATCTTTGAGGTTTGCGCTTATATTGTATAATGAATTCTCAAAATATACATTTCACTATTTTTTTGAAATAAGACCAACAATGTTATATTACTAACGATTACGAATTTCCACCAAATCTTATAATGCTTGTGCTAGGAAGATATGTTACACATCAATAGTAACGATACAAAATTGGGAATCGAACCCAAGACTAGATCGTAAGCGTAATCTTTACTAACTGAATTATTTTTGCTTATATTCTTATGCACAATAAGTTACATTTTATTATTATTTAATTATATCCCAACATTTTTGGTTTTCGCGATTGCGGGATAAGCTTTTTTACTTTACCTAAACATTTTTATTAACAAATTTACATTCATTCGGAAAGACGCACACCCAAGGTACACATTCTTATGCAGAGTCTGTGTGATTTTCAGCGGCTAAGAAGAAACCTTATAACATCAAAGCATTTGATCTAATTTTCGACGACCCGAATAGACGTAGCAGCAGTTATCTAAGGCCCGGAGGCCCCACCTCTTCCCCCCTCCCATAATGACACTTTCCTTAAAGGCCGGCAACGCTTCTGCACTGCGGATGTCTATGGACGGCGTTGATTGCTTTCCATCAGGTGACACACTTGCTCGTTTGCCTTCCTATCCCATAAAAAAAGCGAAATAAATCAACATTTAATATTCAAATAATGTATACATGTCAATATACATGTATTAGTATAGTTTTATGCTAATTGATAAATGCGTCTTTATTTATTTATTTATTCGGCAAGTCACAGCGTTTGGTTAAGCGTACTTGATCACTGCGTCAATTAGATATAGTTTTTATTTATTTATTTATTAGGCACAAAAACAAGTTACTATCTTAAAGAGTCTTAATATATAATATAAACTTAATAACGCTCAGATTATAATCCTTGTGATATGCGCACAGCATGGCTTCATTTTAACAATAGGGTTACTTATTCGTATTTATGTGTATTAGAATGAAATACATAAAATCAAACAGATAAAAAAAATATTTCATATAAGTAAATCAAATCATATCAATCACGTCTTGATTTTAGTGACTGCATATGATATTTTCGCAACCTGTTTTCGTACGATTTAAGTGTCTACGTCTACAAAAAAAATGTTCATTCTTCCATGATATCATATATAATTCCATAAATCTCATATTGTTGGCCTAATTATCAGAATTCTTTACTCCAATAATAAATTTTTTTTTTCACTCCTCACTTTTGATGCCATCTTACGGATAATCTTAAAGCGTATTCCCATGATGTAATTCGTAATTACCTCAAAAATACCTGGTTTTATACTTAAAGTAAAACCACACTTGGTTTTTATAAAAAATGAAATAATATGAAAAGAAATCAATTTTTGATTGTTTCTGAAAAATTTACTCATGTGGACTTAAAAAATTCTGATAATTAGCCTTTAATATGGTTACTAGCGTTAAATTCGCTGTGTTTCGGTGTGTATGTGTATAATTGATAGGGACATAATGTATACCACCAGTATGTCAATACGGCCCAAATTCAATCACAATATATTTCAGCTCATAACAATTCTTACCAGAAGTAAATAAGTTATTGAAGTCGTAAATAGTGTCACTGTGTAATATTTCGTACCTGTAACAAATAAAGTTTTATAAATATACACATATATATTTTTTTTACTTACATAAAATAATTGACATGTAATAATCCGTTGATCGAGATCAATTTTATACAAGCTAACATTTATGTCCTTATTTGTTATAGCCCTTATATGTGTTTTTATGCTGAGCACCAGGCTTTTCCATTTCTGGAGGGATGTACACTAATCTACTGGGCTTGTCCAATATGGATAGGCTGGACACCCAGACTGGGAATAAATACCTGAAGGCCTTACATATAATTATATCGATGCGAGAATCGAAAACACGACCATTTACTTCTATATCGGTAACTTCGTCAGTGAGACGGTTAGGTCGCCTTTTAAGTTTCCTGTTATTATTACTACTGTTATATTTATTACGGTGACCAGCCTAAGATTTTTAAGAGGCAATCGAGTTTAACCCCTTCCGGTAAAGTGAGTATAGCTAGTTCAATATAAAGACGAGCTCTAATCGTGTAAATTGTAAAATATAAATTTTTTTTTAATAAAAATTAAATCAATATTTCGAGCATAAGTTTTCATTATTAAATCTTACCGGAAGAGGTTAATTTTTGACTAGACCTGGAATTTCTATAAGACACATAACCACCTATTCATTTCCCTAAAAATTATCTGTAAAGAATGAATTATATTCTCCCCAGAGTATAATGAAATAAGTTGAACATATGTGCGTAATTAGAATACATAGATATTCAATGAAGTAGAGACATAAAAGTTAAATAGTACAAGATTTTCTTTTTCATTACATAATATGTATAAAACACAAGATGTTGACCATAGCGCAATGTAAGTTTGGAAATATATGTTAACTGAAGACCAAAATGAAAAAGATAAGGAAGTGTAATATTTCAGCGCAGTATAATTACTAAGTGAGTCGTGCATTTATGTTCTATTACTGTTTTATCCTGAGAACATCAATGCGTCTATTTACAGTTACTGAATTAGCAAAATAAGGACTCAAGTTTTGCGTATTATTCGCAAATAAAATGCTAAAATGTTGACAACACTAAGTTTTATTATAGCAAATCGTTAAATCATCTTGTCGTATAAATGATTTAATGTTATTTAATGGCGACATCTTTTTCAATTATTAACACGTTCCGTGCCAAGTCGTTTTAGCCCGACTGTCGTTCAGGCCACTTGATGTTTTGACTAAAGATAGATATATATTATCACACGATATTTCATTACATTATCAATTTCAATAATGAGTGGTTCCATTTATGGTATCATGGTGTACCATTTATGGTACATGTCGCACGGAACGACTGAAATGATAATTGATTATTTAATGTTATGACAATTGATTACTATTAAAAACTTCCTGATTATTTTAATATTACAGTTAGTAAAATAAAATATTATTGTGTCGTTGTCACCAAAATTAAAGTTAGTTTAAAATTTTGCGTCAAGCCTATCGGAAAGTCGTAAAAGAAACAGAACAGAAAGCGAGTTAATATAAACGTGTTAAAAAGGTGATAAAAAGCAACCTCTTTATCGAATGTAAAGATACGATGAGAAAAGCAATGAATAAAACCAATGCAAAAACAAGCAATTCGTTCAAATATTTGAAGGACACTATTGTGGGCGCCCTTAAATGATCATTTGTTGGTAGAAATTCCGCAGTTCTATGGGACGCTGTGGGAATTCCGCAGGAATGTACGCTACCAATAGTTATACAATAACACCTATTGTGGAAGGTGCCTTCGGTAAAAACAACGTTGTAAAATAAAAGCAGCGGAGCGAATCTGTCGGCGGCATTCCCCTTTCTCGTAAAACGTCGCATCTATTTCTAACAGTAGTGCCGCTTGTAAGTGCAACCGATTTGCTTAGCTACAGATAAAGCTATTCTTGTGAATTCTTCGAACGTGTTTGCGTGTTTATACAAATGTCTCAATGATTTACGAGTTTATTTTCGTCGATATAGATGATTCATTTTAAGTTTTTTTTGAGCTATAGTGGACCGTTTGAAGTCTTTCGTCGTTTGTAAATATTAGCAAGAGAGCGATTAAAAACGAAGATAACTTTTCGAACAAAGTATATTAATCTGTCAACAGATATTTTGTAGTCAGTATAGATGCAAGTACAATGTACCGTTAGAGTAGGCGAGTGTTGGAGTGAAGACCCCGTTTAGGTTAACGTAGTGTGGGACGCTACCTGAGTACATGGAGGGTCAATCTGCGCTGGGCGGCTGGCAGTGACGGCTGGTTTTAGGCTTATGATGAGAGATGTAATGTATATACAAAACATACATACATAACATATTAGTCAAATTTCTAAGTGCTCAATCTTTATCTGTGAATTAAGAAACCTTTCTGTAATGCTTTAACAAATTGTAAGTGAAATTTGTTATCCATGTTTTTATTTTTGTTAGTTTGTACTGTTGTCTTACAACACAAACAGTTGAACACGAATTGTCAATTATAATCAACTTAAATGATAACATTGTTAACTTAAAACAATGATTAAAAGAAAAAATTATATATTATTTTATATATTCCGTTCTCAAACATTCTCTTTCTCAAAAACAAGCCAGCATAAATAGTCAGCCAAGTCCAAAAAATTGCCAATGTCCAAGATACATACGTACATATCGTCACGTCTGTTTCCCGTAGGGGTAAGCCACAGATCTCCATACGCTACGAACCCGGCACACCTTTCTTGCTTCCTCCACACTCTTCCATCCTTCCTCTTACATTCATCGTAGCGAAACGGCTCTCCGTTAGTCGCTTCTCGTCTTTGTGGGAATCAGGACTGACGGGTGGCGAACCACTTCGCCGTCATTTTTTAACAAATTAGGTTTATTAAAATTTTTCATCGTGAATCCCATGACCCGCAAGGGGGGCGGAAGTCAGCCCCAGCAGTGCCCCGCATGCTGAGGTAAGGTACTATAGTACCTGGGGGAGTCCGATCCCAGGACCGTCAGCCGCATGCGACTAAGCTTGCCCCTAGCCACATATTCATTGGCACGGAAGACCGTAGATTGGCAGAGAGGAAGGGAAAAGGATAGAGAAGAATGGAAAGGGCCGGGGAAAGGAAAGATTGATTTAAATAGGATAATAGGGATATGATACTACCGCAACGGAAGACAAGGGGTGATACGGTAGTCGCTCGGAAGGCCGAGGTCACATACCCGTATACCAATACTATAACTACCGAGTAGGCGGCTAGGCAAAGATAGACGTATGAATATAAATCTATATTCATATAAATCTGCTCCTCCTTTTTTTTTTGCTTCCTTGATCTGTTTGAATAATGTAAAATAAAAAATATTACTTTTTAACATATAAACACGAACGATATCGTGAATATAGCGGAGAAATTGTGACAAAATCTAAAATGCTTGCTTTATCAGCTCGCTACGCAAATAACGTTGATAATGTTATATAAATTTCAAGGCCGTTGTAATGATTACCCATTATGATCGCGAATATAGCTCCGTTAAATAAACATGCTCTTTTAAATATACATTTTGTTAATTTTTCTCAATGGAGTTCATGAAATTCAAAGGAATTAAAATTTGAGTATTCTGTTCGAAACTAATGGCTACAAATATATAAGATGAACTGAAAAACCGAAGTAACCGACATAACTTTTCTAATTCCAAGTCTTATGGGCTGAACGTGTCTGTCGGAGAATCGACACCAATTGAAGTAGACGAGTGCTGGAATGGCGATCGCGTCTCAGATAACGTAGTGTGGGATGCCCCCTGTCCATATGGAACGACAATTTGAGCAAGGCGAATAGGTGAGTGAAGCCGAGGATCGGACTGGGTGACATGCCTTCGGAGAAAGACCTATATCCGGCAGTGGACTGCCGCAGGTTGTTGATAATGAAACTACGATAGATTTAATTTAACACAGGCCTGCGATAAGTATTGACAATTGTTGATTTCCACTCTTTAAAAGAATTTATTTTCAATTTATATAAAAGCAAGTCTGCTAATTACCTATCTTGTCAGTGAAATGAGAATGCCTCAAGTTACAAAACAACAAATACAAGACAGGACAATAAGAATTCAGAATGTAACAATTGAAACCAACATACAAGTCTGCTGCTATTTTGGGATAAGCACGACATAATGCAAAACGCAATTGCAATTATTTTTAAATGATTCGCTGCTCAGCGATGCGTCAGACACTGAGACTGAACGCTTCGCTAAACGTCAACGTGCTCGTCAAAACCTAAAACAATGGACATACTTGTTGTTAGTCTCGATGTTGCTAAAATTTATTAAATCTTTATAAATTCCATTCCATATAACATTTTTGTAAAGAAGCTTAGTAATGGTTTTTAATATTACCCTAATTATACCTGGTTACACTTGCCAATAATTCTTGTGTTATAAAATGGTTCAATCAATAATGAAAGATAAAAATTCACAACCTCAGATCGTAAGCCGAATAGATAAAACAGAAATAGCTCATTTGACAAGCTTGAGAAAAAGAGAATAGTCAAAGTTGAAATTTTTTTACAACCCATATGCCTGCACTGTCATCAGATTGTAAGAGATAAGGCACGGGACCACCCTACTTTTGGCATAATGGATATTAACTCATCACGCTCATCTGAGGCGCATTGGCGAGATATCCAGACTCGAAAAAAATATCTGTAAGTATACTAACTTGACTGCTATTTATTTAAGGTGAAAATTTTCACATTACTAAGGATGTATTAGATCCTTATCGTGCTTCAAGAATATTTGTACCATGGTCTTGTTCACATCAATTTTTGAATGAAATTTATGTCAGTAAATTGCAAAAGTTCAATAATCTCCTGTATTTATGCACACCGTATATTTTATAAAAACATTTTTTAGTTCAGCATAATTTAACAACAATCGATTAAATATTGATAATTAACCAACCCACCAGATTGTTGTTTCGCTTCTGCGACTCCTACGGTGTCTATGGGCGCCGTTGATTGCTTTCCATCAGCCGACACGCTTGCTCCTTTGCCCCACGATTCCATTAAAAAAAAATTGTAAGAAATAATTTGAACGGAAAGATTTTAAAAAGCGTTCTATATTATATATTACAAAGCAATTATTTGAACTTTTTCAATGTAGGTAGAGTAGTTTTTAAATGTACCTAAACACAAATATACATATTAACAAAGTATATAATATTATTACAGAAGAAAAATGCATTTCTTTTTGTAATGAGAAGTAACGTTAATTCTTAACAGATGCTAGGAGTGCAAGACCCTTTATCCTTACTGCATTGTACTTTTGTTTGCAGTATTTTGCGCAGTTAAGGTAATTGTTTCGTTTTTACCGTGTTGAGAGCTATAAACATCGTTCGATATTATTTACTACGTCTAAAGCAATGAAAAGGTAAAAAATGCGTTGAATGTTTTTATTGAATGAAAAACAATTACTAAAATAACAAATAGTATAAATCTGGCGTTTATGCGTGGAAATGCGTTATGAACCTAGGGTTTGTACACCTTTGCTAAAACGATTGCGAGAAAGCCTGCAAGTTACTACTAACTGGGGACTAACGGTTACGATGCTAACTCTAAAGATGGTAGCCTAGTATGGAACTAATGATAGAAGTATTATCACGGTAGCAGTGATGACTCAAAAACCCAATTTTCATTATATAAAGAATGGGATATGAATGGGCGTGAGTACATAGCATATTGCAGCCTTGACCGTTTAGCACTCGTGAACGCGGTGCATCCTGTTATACAAGAGAATAGGCTCTGAAGACCGACCGATGGCAGTACAAACATTCCTTAAAACAAGGCTAGTTATAAATAGACGGAACGATAATATTACATGATGTCTGCGGTCACAAGTCCACCTGCTTTGCGTGGTGACTTTGGACAAATCCTCTGCTCAGTTTAAACCGGTGGAAAGCATAAAATATTGCACAGAATTTCCTTATATAACGTTTGTGAGCTAAGAAAGGATACTAAAACATTCATGCCCTATGGTTAAATAGATGATGAAAGGTTATATCAAAGTTCTTTATACGTTTGTCCGATGGGAAATCACGACTAGTAAATAATGAAATTTATTACACTTTATTTTATTTACTTTGTTTTAAATAAACAAAAACACAAACGGTTTGTGTGCCCCGCCAAACTGCTTTAGAAAGCTGTAGTGGGTTCATATCCAGTCCTTCAGGAATGGGGAGGCTTTTGCCCAGCAATGGGACATATATGGGCTGCAAAAACACTCAAACGTAAGGTAACATTTAAATTATTTTCAAACTACAATTCATGATACGACAATATTTAGGATTTTGTTGATGGTATTGCAATTCAACACCTAATTTACATCAATGCACCCATATAAATCATTACTTTATTATACAACGTTAATTTTATCCTAAATTTACCATAACCGAAAAAATAAAATAAATATCTAATAATTTATAATTTTTTTAGGAAAACGGTATCTCTGATTCTTAGATATTACTATGAGAACTAACAGTAACTGCATACATAAAAGTATAAGCATCTTTACCTTAAAAACAGCCTTGACTTACATTTGGTAAAATTATACGAAACCGGCCATGCCCATAATATTTTATATTATATAGACATCACTAGTCAAATTCTTTTTTACAGTACCATACATGGTAATAATAAAGTTTGCCATATGTTGAAAGAATTGTGCATGATAATTTTCAAAACAAATTTCCTCGATGAACGTTTTATTTTTTGCACATAAAATATAGTCAATAACACAATAGGAAAAATTCTTGAGTATGTATATCATTATGAAGGATAACATTGTATAGAGTATTTTTTATGGAATTTTGTTTAGAATGACGAGAATTTTATATGCGTTATATTAAATTATTGATACTTTAGAACGTAACGAAACCTAAAATTGTATTATTTCGTTTTATATCAACAACGTATGTAGACGGACGCTTAATCTATCGACCATAAAAATCCTCTTACGTCACCTCCGGTGAGTACAGTCATGTGTGTGGACTACGGTCTCAAGGACTATTTAAAATTACCGAGTTTGCCTACTCGTAAACCGAATCATCGTTTGTAATAGAATATTTATGAAAACAACGCGAATAGAGTTTAAAATATCTGCAAGCTATGGATATGTTGCGATCATAACACTTATATTTAGGATTTCCCTATAACTAGTTGCGTTCGTTTAATTAATAAAAATATATCAATTCATTCAAAAATCTCTTTCATTTTTGACGATTTTAATTGTCAATATCAAGAAAAATAGAACTATTTTAAATCATCAAAATAGGTGCGGAAATTTGGCAACCGTGGTTGCCAAAAGCGTGGCAGAAAAGATGAAATCTTCTTTGATTATTTCATCAAACTTTTCGAATTTATCTTGTTGAATGTCATTTTACATCGGTTTACGTTGCATATTTGCTAAATATTAAACCATATGAATTAAAATTTAAATTAATTAATGACGGTCAATAGGAGACGGTTGTCAATATTATTGACAACTTACTACAAGTAGCTATGACAGTAATTTTTCCAGTTTCGCCATATGTAAATTAGTTAATGTTAATATATTTATTTGCTTGATTGGAATAAGCTTTGGAATAATGGGTAAAAATAAGGATATCATTTATTTATAATCATACCTTTTTTTTACTTGGATATAATATACAGATTT
>JASFAT010003251.1:0-123370 GCA_031353405.1 Baronia brevicornis
AAGATTTTTTTTTGTCATTGATTTTATAATAATTCCAGATACTTCGTGTTTCCTAAAACGAAATTTTGATCCATTATAAAGTTAAAAACTTAAAATGGTTGGATTAGATCCAGATATGAATAAGGATGATGAATGTGATAATATTGGTCTGGGATGTGCTCTGGAACACTTTTCGGAAGTAGAAGATGTAATGAATATGATTGATAACGTTAAAAACATATATAACACTTCGGTATTAGAAGTAGAATACGATAGATTGTACACTATATTAAAGCAATACTATGAGCAACCTCATTTGCTTGATCCTCATTTGGATAAGATCTTAGCTAAGTTTTTGGAAATAATCAAGGATAAACAATCTCTATTTGAATTAAAACATGCCACTTTCAATTATATGTATCAAATAATTAGAGTTAGAGGTTACAAAGTGGTTATAAGACACTTACCTCATGAGGTAAATATTTCCTAATGACTTTAAAAATGTCTATTCTTTAAATGTTTTTGATAATATTACTATGAATCATTGCAGGTATCTGATCTTTTAACTGTTTTAACATTCCTAGAAGCTCAGGACCCTAATGATAAAGAAACTTGGCGTAGTAGGTTTGTTTTGCTACTTTGGTTGTCAATTGTTGTCATCATTCCTTTTCATATGAGCCGTTTAGATGGTATTGCTCCTGATCAACCAGGTAAAAAAAATGATACTAAGATATGTATGTTAAACAGTTATCAATATACATAAATGAATATGTCACTATAGTAGGCTAATATAAATTGTTCATCTTTAATAGGTGCAGGGTCTTCAAAAAAATTGACCGTAATGGAAAGGATCCTTAACATTTGCAAAACATATGCATTATGTAAAGATTCATGTGCTGAGGCTAGTGCATATCTAGCTTCTAAATTTTTAATTAGGTAAGCAATAACTTAACTAAAAAAAAATTTAAAATTAAGAGGTCTGACTGCTACTCATAACAGGCAAACTTGGAACAGCCCTTAACTGGATACAATTGGACAAAGGTGGGCTATCTAGCCCAATTTTCAGTCAATAGGATCTAGTTTCTCCAATTAATCAGTGTTGATCTTTGCACCATCTAGTAGAGGAATGTCTCACACTGTTTGCCAAGAAATTGTTTTCACTTTAGTATTCCTGTATCCTATTAGTTGTTGGTTCTCCAAGAATTATAACTAGCCCATTGATCTTTCAGTTAAATGCTTAATTTATTCAAAAGTAACTTAAAATTAATACAGCATATGAAAATGTAAGCAAGTCTACTTTTTTAAGATTATCTTACAAAAATGGTGATGAATTAATCTTATTAAACCAATTTTAGTAACTTGGTTACATATCACTCCTCACAAAAAATCATATTTTGTGGATATGAATATTTTGATACTTTCAAGATTAAGGGAATTTGGCACACTATTATTCCAGGTCTGATGTCAAAGAACTATATATGGGTCCATTTTTTGACTGGGCATGTGAACTTCATTCCAATTTAAAAGATGAGGAAAACATACACTATGGTGTTTTAGCTGCAGTAGCAGCTGTGCTGAAACATGGAAAGAGAGATGACCTTTTACCATTTGCACCAAAATTACTTCAGTGGGTAACAAATCAAAACTATAAGCAGCATAAAGCCATGCTGGTTAGGAAGTATGGTGTCAAAATTGTTCAAAGGATTGGTCAGTATATTTTGTTTCATTTGTTGTGAACAGAATGTTAACAATATGGTCACAAGATGGGAGAATTTTATATAATGTGTTCTTTCACTCACAAAGTCTAATAAATAGCAGTTACTGAATTTTGTTTGTTCAATAGCTCATTGATATTAATATTCAGGGAGCTTTTTTGTCTTAGTCAATATTTTATTTTTTCAGCAAGTAATTTTAAGATAAGCACAAAAATAGAATTTCATATTGAACATTTTTCTTTATTTTTACTAGTTTTATTGGTGGTTTCTTTTTACTTTTACTATTTTTTGCTAAATATATACATAGATACTTTACTATACACCAGAAACAAAGTCATACAATAATTATAATTATAATGTGCACACAAATGATTGTCTAATTGCAAATAGTGATGTTTGTATGTTAGAAAAAGATTTATATAAACACTTGAGATCCTGCAATTATCAATATAACCATTGTTCAATTATAAAGTAGGAAAATTAAATAGATTTTTAATTTAAGCTCATCATCAAAATAAAAATTTCACATTTTTCTTTAATACAGGTAGTTCAATATAATATGATGTATAGATTTTGCTAAGAAAAAAATGTGGTGACATTATTCTATGTCGGAACCATCATAAATTAATGAGTACACAGATATAAAATAAATGAATATATTGTGTGTCAGCAACAAAGATAAAGATGTCACTCTTCTAAATTTTTCCTACTCCATAATTGCTATTTAGATAAATTCTAAAGATAAAGTCTTTTAATGGAAATTTGATAAATTTTTTTAATCTACAATATTTCGTCATAGTAAAGTTTCCTTCAATAATGATCAGTTTCTTTTAGGATTGACTTTCCTACGTCCACGTGTCGCTTCGTGGCGATACACTCGTGGTTCTAGATCTCTAGCAGTGACTTTAGGTGGTGCAGCTGCTGCTGGCGATACTGAACCCATAACATCTCCACCAGATGATGACGATCAAGATATTCCACAAGAGGTAAGAAATAATATATTTTTTTAAGAGAGAGTTTGCACGAAGCACTCGCGCTATCGCGCATAGCGCTGTAACTCACACCGCGTAGCACATACGTCGCGATTATCCAGATACCGAGTGTCGTAATTATAATAAGTGAGTAATATTGAAAACAATATTAAGGCGCAGCTAAAATCAAGGGTGAATGAAGTTCTTCAATTTAAAACAGAGAACGAATGTTTGCTTTTTAATTATTATACAGAAGAAAATGTACAAAGAGAACAACTGCAACTTCTGGTGCATGAACTCAACGGCGAAATAATAAATATGGGAAAGCTTCAACAAGAGCTGAAAACTGTTCAGCAACAAAAGTGTGCTACAAAGAAGCAACCAGCTGACATAGAAACCGATCAACAAATATGAGACAGACAAAGAAGAACTCTTCATTATCTCCACCATTTCAGGGTTCGAATTCTAAGAATGAATCCAGAAAAGAAAGTCAGAATCAAAAGTACCCTTGCCACCACCTACAATTGTGGAAAATATCAAGGACTATCAGAAATTCTATGATTTGCTTTCTGCGTACCAGAAAAAAAAATTGTCAAAATGATGAGGGGAGAAAGCGTTAAAATAAACGCTAGTGATGACGAATCATATAGAGCTACTACCGCCATGCTTAAGCAGCAAAATTATTTGTGGCACTCTTATGAGAACAAACAAGACAGGCCTATAAGAGTAATAGCTCAATACCTTTATTTAAGCCTCGCTACAAAAAATCGATTGGTTGCTTGGAAAGCACTCCACACTATCAGTGCACAACAAATTGGTCATAAATAAACAGGTCCTTATACCGTATGGACTTATGGCATACAACACTGGGTTTGTACCAAATAAAGTAATATAGAAATGACCCAACCTTCTCACGATCCTAGCTGTACAAAATATGGCTGCTTTTTGAATTTAACCCACTTATCTAAACCTAACTTGGACAAATGGGTGTCCAAGTTGTTACTGATAAGTCCTTTCACAGAGACTACTATGGGTACAGTGACAGCTGAATCAACATGGCGGAAATGTCATTTTCCGCTTTGATGAGATTCGCGTCATGCGAAATATTAACATCAACTGTCATTGCTTCGCGTGTAGTTTGATCCACTATCACAATATACCGACCTTCTTATCTCTGCTTAATGACAACAATATGCCGATCTGTGATAATGGGTCAATCCCAGTACAATGTTGCATGACTGTTTTCGAGAACTGACTTTGGATCGTATTTATCATAAGGTACCTCCTGCTAGTCAAACGATGGGAATAAGCAATAACTAACAATAATTATTGTTCTAGGTGGAAGATGTAGTAGAATTACTTCTGTGTTCATTGCGCGACGACGATACAGTGGTGCGTTGGTCCGCTGCGAAGGGCGTGGGTCGGATTGGTGCTCGCCTCCCGGCTCTTGCAGCCGCTGATGTTTGTGAATGTGTACTCTCTTTGTTTGCGGAAAACGAACGCGATACCGCCTGGCACGGGGGCTGTATGGCATTAGCAGAATTGGGTTAGTCATACTTTTATTTTTGCGTTAGTACTATATCGTCGGCCTAATTATCAGAATCCGTAAATTTTATAGAAAATACGGAAAAAATATTTTCTTTCATACCTTTAGATTTTTTTTTATAAAACCACTAGCTGACCCGAAAGACGTTGTCCTGTCTTAGCTTTGAATAATCAATTCGAAACTTAATTAAAAAACAAAGTGTTTACATATGTCAAAAGCGCGAAGTGAAAAGCGAACTGTCATACGCACGAAGTTCAAAGCGAACTGTCGCTAGATGGCATCGACGGGGGTAGTAAAAATTTTTTTTTAATTAGGCAAACGATACATTAATATATGCCATAGAAGCATAAAGCTATAATAAATACTATAATATTTGATTCTCTCCTAAATTTACGCAATTGCAATCACCTTACACCTACCAATTCGTCTTGGACAAAAATAATACACATTTTTCATTGTAAACGCATTCTCAGTTATCAATTTTTAGTTAAAAGAACCGGCATTCATTTGACTGCGTTACTTTTTTACATTCGTTAAGTTCTTATGCTGCGTCGGTTAGCATTTTATTTTTAATACATTCTATTCTATGGATAGTACATACAATAACCTCTCCTATAACGCGGTAGATTGGTTCCGCGTTATACGACGGATCACTGTATGTATAACCAATGTTTCTACCAATCAAAAACTAGGAACAAAAATATATACGAAATTGCTTTATAAGACTACCTCGTTGTAGGAGGGTTTACTATATTTTACTTTAACGTTCTGTGACGATAGTGGGACGTAGATAAAATGCACACAACGAGTTGCAAAGTTAACGTGACCTATTTTATTGATATATGCAGCACGTCGCGGGTTGCTTTCGCCGCAACAGTTGGGTGCGGGGGTGCGGTGCGTGGTGGCGGCGCTAGCGCGCGATGAGGTGCGCAGTACGGGCGGCGCGGGGGGGAGGGCGGCACGTGATTCCGCGTGTCACGCCGCGTGGGCGTTCGCCCGAGCTTACGACGCAACCGCGCTCGCTCCTCACGCGCAAGCTCTCGCCAACGCCCTCATCGCCACTGCTTGCTTCGATCGAGAGGTCCGTTTTACTCTTTCTTTCTGACGGGCGTGTATATATACATCCTCGAAGAATGGCCATACATATACGAAGAGCATATATATATACACATGCTCTGGAAAAGTGGAGTACAAAGAGTGTACATATACGTTCATACCATATATACTTTTATTTCATACTTTACTTGAGATACTTTAGTTAATCGAGTACCTGGCAACGTTGTTTGCCTTAAACAATTGACTGTTGTGAAATAAAATGCGTCGTCTGCAGTAAAAGAGGAAAAAGATGTGAGTCGAGGTACTATTGTTCACAATGTGATGTTGGGTAATATGTGATTCCATGCTTTCAATTTTATCATAACAAAGTTGATTATTAATATAATATTATGTTCGACTTTAAATACTTTAGTAATTCCCTTGTATTAAAAATGTTATATGAACATTATAATATAATATTTAAAAGAAATAATGATTTAATGCTTATAAATTTTTATATTTTAGAAAGTAACATGATATTATTGAATATAATAAATATTATTGTAAAATTTAGAGAACAAGCAACGACTTAATTACTTCGTAGCATTCCGTACTTCAATGTCAACTAGTCAATTATACACTCAGTTCACAGCGATCACATTTTGACACAAGCGCTTCTTAGCGAAATTTTTAATTTTTATGTTTATAAAGAAGACGAGTAATTCTACCAATTTTATTATACTAAAATTCTTACAAAGTGACACCTATAGAGTTTTTTGTGTGGAATGACGTAATTGGACCTAGGATCTTTACAACTTCGTCAGAAGGTCTTGAGAGCAAGAGATCTACATGTTGCAGATTGGGGAGAAAGATAACCACGATAATACCGTTTCAACCATTATTCCCTATTTGCAGTTTCCAAAGTATATTACTTTGCTAGATGAGATAAAATTATTTTACAGATTAACTGTAGACGCGCTGCATCAGCTGCGTTTCAAGAGAATGTTGGACGTCATGGAATGTTTCCTCACGGTATCGATGTCCTCACTTTGGCGGATTTCCAATCAGTGGGTCCGAGAAACATGGCTTACTTAGTAATTGCGCCTCGTATTGCTGAGCTGCCGGAATACACCCAACCTCTAGTTGATCATCTTGTTGATTTGAAGATAGAACATTGGGATTATGCAATCCGTGAACTGGCAGCTAAAGCACTAAACAGGATCACCGATAAGGTATGTAACCTATTTGCTCAACATTTTTTGCTATTAATTTATAAAATGTTTTAGACCAGGGATTTCCAAAGTCTTCGATAGCATTCCCCCTTGGAATCTCTTGGGGTCCAAGAGACTCCAAGTGGGGAATGATATGGTTAGCAAACATTTTTATGAAAGATATAGTCAAACAAACAAATCGATCATATGATGGTAAGTATTAGGTCGGGGCAAAAGTTATTTTCGTATTTTGAATGTATTATTAGTAATTAAACCTCTTTGGCAGTACATAATGTAACTGGCTGGTTTTAATACCATTAAATGTGACATTCTGAAGATGATATAAATAAAAAAAAACTAGTTCCCGCCATTTTTAAATTGTTTTCAAGCAAGCAAAATTAACGTATGTGACGAAGAAATTCAGTACATTTTAAAGTTTTATTACAAAAAAAGGTAAAAATGCGACGAACGCCGCGAATAAAATTTGTGCGGTTTAAGGACCTAATGCGGTATCAATAAAAGTAGCACAAATGTGGTTCAAGCGTTTCATGTCTGGAAATTTTAGTGTGATGAGGTTCGCTCTGGACGCCCTGTCACAGATAAAATCAGTGCCATCTTTGAGAAAATGGAGCAAGATCGACATATTAGTAGCTACGAAATTGCTGAAGAACTGGATGTTGATCATAAAACAGTTTTAAGTCATTTACGAAAGTCTGGGTACAAGAAAAAACTTGACATTTGGGTACCACATGATCTCACTGAGAGAAACCATGACAACGTCAGACCGCACTCATCTATAGCCACGCAGCAAAAATTGAGAGCTTGGCTGGGGCGTGTTGATGCATCCTCCATATAGCCCTGACCTTGCTCCATCACATTTCCACCTGTTTCGGTCATTGCAGAACTCTTTAGGAAGCATAAAGCTAATCTCAAAAGAACACTGTCAACACTACCTGTCAGATTTTTTTAATCAAAAATCTCAAAATTTATACAGTAATGGGATCATGGCACTACCCACAACATGGCAACAAGTCATCGATCAAAACGGCACATACATATTATAAATAAATAAAAAATTATACTAAAAAAAAATATTTTCCTTTGTATGAACAATACGAAAATACTTTTGCCCCGACCTATTAATCACCGACACCCATGGATATTTGCAACACCAAGGATACTGCAGATCTTGTTATTATAGACCTTAGAGTAAGGATATGAATAATGGGTTAGTAAGGAAGATTTACGTAGTGTGGAACGCCCTCCTGCTAGATGGAGCGACGATCTGCGCAAGGCGGCTGGCAGAGACTAGATGCGTGTAGCCGAAGATCGGGCTAGGTGGCGCGCCTTGGGTGAGGCGTATGTCCAGCAGTGGACTGCCGCGGGCTGATATTGATATTGATATTGAAGGAAGATTTAATGGGAGAGAAAGGAGGAAGTGAAGGAAGGTGAAGAGAGTTTGACCTCTGACACAAAGTACGTAACGCGGTAACATAGACGGAAATTACAAAAACCTGTTACCATTTTTACCACAGGAAACTATCACTCCCTCACAGAATATCGGCGTATTTCTGTGCGGATGTGATAGTTTGTTGGTCGAGTCTATAAAAAAACGAACTTTGCTTTAAAAACAGTTAAAGGTTTTATTTTTACACATACTGTCTGTATTGTGACAGGCTATTTTAAGTTCTTTGTTAAATAATAAAAAAGAAAACTGACTTATGTCATTTATATATTTATCTTTTTTACAGTTAGGCTAAGTTTACTTTCTATATTATTTAACATTTTTGTTTTATAAACGTATTTTTGATTTGAAATTATCGAATTATGTACCAAGTGGGTGGTTAATTGTTTATACAATCTAATATTTTACGGCTTGTTCTTAAATGCAATTTTTTTAATATTTTAAGATTCCAGAATACATGGCGACGTCGGTTCTACCAAAATTAGTTTCTAAAACTGAGTCCATTGATTTAAACGTACGACATGGTGCTATTCTTGCTATAGGGGAGGTCATTCATGCTTTGTCTGAAACAAAGTTGGCTGATGGTGAGTAAAAAGTAACTAAGTTTTATTTGCATTTTTATTTTATCGGTAAAGTTATATTTAAATATTATTAACATGAAAATTATTTATTATTATGAAAAATACGTCTTATTCATAGTAAAAATAAATCAACATTCGTCAGACCAAATATGTAACTGATCTGAGCAGTGGAATATTAACTCTGTATGGGCCGAATTTTTGTTTTAAATTCAAAAAATTCTGGGAACGAAAAATTAGAAATTATAAAACTATATATACAACACAATTACAACAAGTTTATTGCGATTTATTCACTATGTGACTTTTAAATCACACCGGCCTATAAAGTTTGAACTTCTGTGTATAATTATAACTTAGACGTGGAATTATGAAATTCCAGTGTTTTTTTTCTAATTTAAAAGTTTGAATTTGGCGTAAAATATAGATGTACGTTGCATTTGGAACTCCTTTACACCCCCTGGCTTTTTGCAATAATGTTTATGCGTTATCTCGTAAACGCTACTGAATGAGCCGCTTCGGATTCAGAATCTAATAAAAAATCTGCGGATCTATTACTGATCTTAGATAATTGATATATAAATTTGAAAATGAAAGAAAACAGAACCATTGTCCTAAATATACTCAAATCTACCACAATAGCCCAATGTACATTTAATTTCTGGTGATATGAGCCACGATCTTCATAGCAATTAATGTTATAGAAAACAGTCTTTATTATAACCATGTGTTAATGTGTGGATGAGTGTAGGTAATGTTATCGTTCAGGGTACTATGTCAGCTATAATATAAGCTTTCACAGCAATCGAATATACGATGAGCAAACGTATAGGTAACGAACAAACAAACATCATTTTTATATGTAAGATCAGTTTCTCCAAACTTTTTCAGTCCACGGTCCACCTAGGTGTCGGTGCCTTAAATAGTTCAAATAGGTTACACTGATACTCGGCTACACAGGCTCGAACCAGGGTTGTTAGGGATGTCAAGGGGCTTCCACAGCCGAGAAAAAAATCTCGGCCGACACCCTACTCTATGGCAAAGCCCGTAACATACGCGTAGGCGTCGCAGGCAGGCCCCGAAAAACTAGTCTATGGATATAAAATCGATATCCAAATAGCTATTACGCCTCACGGCACCCCTCTGTGTTCTCTACGTGAGAACCCCTGTTTTAGATAATAAAATATCATGTATGTTGTATGGAAGATATTTGATCAACAGGTAAGGCGGCAGATTCTCTCATACCAGAGGATGTATATCAGTCGGTGCGCGACCTTGTGGGTAGTTTGCGATCGAGGCAACAGTTCCGCGGACTGGGCGGCGAGTTGATGAGGCAGGCGTGCTGCCACTGTATAGCAAAGCTGTCGCTTGCCGGTGCTCCTTATCATTCTTATAGTACCATCGGTACGTAGAATAACTATTCTATGGACTAATTTTCACATACAATCAATAAAATAAAATATAAATAAAAATGAATCGCTAAAATGATGAACGCGCATAACTTTAGAACGACTGTAACAAATTAGATAATTCTTTTTTGTTGTGATTGTTATTATCTAATAAAAATGAATCGCTAAAATGATGTTCTTTTGCATTCCATTAAAAAAAACTACGTTTTTATTGCGACTGACGTGACTTCTATCGTGTCTTTGTATCATGTCATTATACCGAGATGTGGCAGGCGATCCTTAGGTACTGACTCTAATCTTCTCTATTATATCATGTCATCCATTGTTATTTTTATTATATAATCAATTTATTTCATTTGGCATTGATAATGTAACATTTAAAAAGACAGAAAGAATGGAAAAATGGAAAGGACGTTGAGAATTTTCACTAGAAAAAAATACTCCAGAGTATTTTTTTCTAGTGAAAATTCTCTCAACGCCACTGTTAGGGACTGAAGTTGCTTATATTCTTTATCATATTCACAGATGAATGGCTGAACCTCATTGAAGAATGTCTTGCGCATGAAGTTCAAGTAATTCGAGAGAAGGCAATTCAAGCGTTGCCTTTGGTATTCGACCAATATCTTTGTGACGACAACATTATATACGGTGAATTGTCAGCCAAAGAGAAACGCAAGCAGCTCATGGAGAAGTACTGTGAGCAACTCGGCAATACAGGAGCAAATGGTCATGTATTACGAATGGGATATGCGCGTGCTGTTGGTAATTTTTATTGTACTTTTAGTTAAGATTCTTTGGTACTTTTCCGTTAGCCGGGCCCAAAGGAAAAATCGCCAAATAATGTATAATTCCACCAAATTTTTTACAACTTACCCAAACCTAACCTTTGTTTCCCATTTAAAAAAACCTTTTTTTTATATAAATCTTTCTGTATTAAATGTCAGGCGGCGAGGCTCCCCCTATTCCGCCGCCCGAACCTGGGTTATGGGGATTGTTTTGGATTGTCCACTACCGCCCTGTTCTCGGCCGGTGGATTGGGAGAGTAGATGAGTTTTCTCCCTCCCTCTCTGCAGTTTACTAAAATATGAGCAATTAAACTTATTTTTAAATAGTCCATTTAGGACCAAGGTTTTATAGAAGCAAGCGACTGAAGCCTAAAATTAAAAGTTTCTGTTACTAAACCATTGATATAAGGACCATTTATAAGGTATAACCATTTATAAGGTCCCTCAATGTTTTTTAATATTTTCAATTTCATCTACATAACTGTTGAATCTGACATTCCAAATAGTGCAAAGGCATTTCAATCGATGTGACACCGTATCGAATATGTACTTGTATAATTGTATATGTATATCGACGCATACATGCGAAAACGTTGTAAATGACACAGATTTGGATTAGGAAAAAATACTGCGTCGAATGGTCTGAGTCTCACGGCTCTATGACCAATAGAAAATGTAGAAAATATAGACTTGGGTCGATATGTACCTACATGAAAAGAAAAATGATGTTTTAAAATTTCTGATATGAAATCATACATTTAAGAAACTTTATTAACGATCTTAACAGTTGGTGAATTCAAATAAAGCTTGCCATCAAATTTCAAACACTGGAAACTGAAGCCATCTTGCTCGCTTTTTGTAAGCTAAAATTGAGAGTGCGCTCAATTTTAGTACAGCTCTTAACATTATCATATGTATAATAGTTATAAAATTTTACCTGTAAAAATTGAATATGTACCTGAACTATGTAAACTAACGTTAAACTTTTTTTAAAATAGGTTGTTTGCCGAAGTTTGTTCTTACGGAATACCTTCCATTAGTCATTCAATCCTTAATCGAATGCACCAAGGTGACTGACATAACTCAAAGATGGGCGGAGTGTCGTCGCGACGCCGTAATAGGCTTGACAGAAGTTTGTCAGACACAAGGGATAAAGAACGGAGTGGAGAAGTATGTCAGCGAAATTGTGGAAGCCTTGCTGGCATGCCTCTCGGAGTATACTATTGATATGAGAGGTGATGTTGGAGCCTGGGTACGAGAAGCAAGTATGACTGGTAAGATTAAAAAAAATTCGTACTTTTACGTTAATCGGGCGCAAGCGAAAAATCGCCAAATAATGTAGAATTCCGTTTTTTTGATGATGACTACTGAGAGTCCCCACCCCCGAGGGCCCACGATCTCAAAGGCCCTGCTTACGTTGGGAGAACACCAACTACTGGAGGACCGTGACGAGGCGCGCGGGAACCGCGCTGGCGTTGACTACGGGCGGGATCGGCTCTCTTGCGATGCCGCTCGGCAGCCTTCTTCTGGGCCATTACGATCTCGCAGAAGGTGGCTACGGTCCTCCACGTCGTATCACCACACAGTATCGCCGACACGATTGCTTGCAGATAGAGACTCTACGATCCGGCCGATCATGACCCGCCGCTCTGGTTCCCAAGCTGGGCCACTCCGCGAGCATGTGCGCTGCGGAGTCCTACACAGATAATCACTATAACAACTGTGCCCGGTGATTACCTGATGAAAATCGTATCTATAGCCAACGACAACCAATCGTATCTACAGGAACGCCTCTCCCGAAAACCAAATTGGCTATCGGCCAGATTGGGACCGACGCGCGACAGATGCTCGCTGAGACGAGCGGCAACGATTCTTTCGAACAGTTTGCTGACATCGTCCATGCCGTATGCAAAGGGAGAATCTGCGGGTCTGCCTTCCTTCTTTAAGAGGACCAACGTAGCACAGCGAAGACAAATGGTGAACAACTGTCTTAGCCTGTCCCCCAGGGCGGACTGACTTAGCACCAGCACTCGGCACATCGTCAGGTCCATGCCTCTGGTATTGCAGATGTCTATGGGTGGCATTAGGCTTTCCATCAAGTGATACGCTTGTTCATTTACCTCCCTCGCTCATAAATAAATATTATTTACATTTCATCCAATGTTATATTGTATGCAGGATTGCTATCGATATGCCGTCAATGCGCTGTGGAGGCGCCACATTTGAACTCTCCGAGTGTGATGGGTGACATTATGTGCGGAATCGCTCAGCAAGCGGTCGAAAAAATTGACAGAACTAGGGCGCATGCCGGGAGGATTTTTACGTCATTAATTTACAAGTAAGTACGTTATCGCTGTAGCGTGTTTTATTACTGCGAAAACGTCTGAAAAATAGAACGTCCTATGTAAGGTTTATATATAAGACTAGATATTGCGAGTTGTCAGGAACTTTTAATCTCTTACCAGCTACACAGTTCCACCATCGGACTATCGGCCGTGAAAACAAGTTTCATGGTTGGCTTGGCAGACGATAACCGTGCATGTTGACAGTCACAATATTCTGCCACTAATATTACAACTGCGGAACGATCTACCAACTGCAGTTTTCAAGAACGATACCGATATTCGGGTATTTATGAGGCGAGGGTGTGTGTGTATCTTACACGGTCTTATACACAGCTCTTACAACGAAGCCCACTACGAACATGTCATAACTTCGCTTTCGCGTTAACGCTGCTGTACTTGCTATCGATGGGTGCACGTCGGTTCAGTGACAAACGACTGTAAGCGGGTTATCGCTTTATTCGTTTCATTATAATTCGTTATATTAGAAGACACAAAAGAGGCAGAATGCTATTCTGTCTTCGTTGCGCATCATACTATTCTATCGTCATGCTTCTGGCGGCCGTAAATTGAAAATAATAGCGCAACCATTAAGCCGACTACTGTTGATGCAAGTTGATGCAATGTCTTACCATTAAATGACCTGACCGCGCTCGTTTGCTTCCTCTACTTGCTTTTTCTTTGTATATTCATGATTCTCTAGTCCTTATGACTAACAAAATACTTGGATGTTTTCGATGTAATATTTATAAAGTCATGATTAATAGAGTCCGGCGTTACTTTGCAGAAATCCATTACCATGTCAATTAAGTAAAAATTTGGTTGAAGTTCCCTGGAAGTCCACTTCCTCCAGTAAAAAACACACATTATTATTTTTCTACTTTTGTTTGCTTGTCGCGTATCTTAACCAAATAACAATTCTGACTGTCCACATATAAAGTCCTGTGAACCTTACAGCGAGCCGTTGATCACTAACATTCCTGACCACGATGCGTTAAAACGCATCTTCCCTTCAGAAGAGGTGGAATTAAAGCCCTCTAGAGAAACTGAAGAAGATATCGAACAGCCGCCCGTCAGCGAGAATTCGAACGTAGTGTTATGGCTGTTCCCTGGTCACACGATGCCACGGTTTATCCAACTGCTGAACTATCCCACGTATCGATATAGCATTATTAAAGGTCTCGTGGTCAGCGGTGGGGAGTTAACGGAAAGTTTGGTGAGTGAAGAGTTTATTTGGTCTGCATTGTTTATACTCAAAATAAAACAAAAACACTATCATTTTGCCAGTTTCTATTTTACGAATATATTGTAATTGAATTGAAGTTTTTGTATTAATGGGCTATTTTAACCCTTTCGCTAAGGAGCGCTTGCGTCAAAATGTTATCGCTGTGAATAGAGTGCATTACTCAGTAGTTGACACCGAAGTAAGAAATGCTACGAAGTAATTACAAGTCGTTTCTTGTTCTCTAAATTTTACAATGATATTTATTATATTCAGTAATATCATCTTACTTTCTAAAATATAAACAATTATATAATGTAATTTTTTTAAATATTATATTATAATGTTCATATAATATTTTTAATACAACGAAATTACTAAAGTATTTAAATCCGAACATAATATTAATAATTAACTTTTGTATGATAAGGTTAAAAGCATGGAACCACACAGCCCAACATCACATTGTGAACAATAAATAATACCTCGACTCACGTCTTATTCGTCAGTCAGTCAGACGACACATTGTCAACAGTCAATTGTTTAAGGTGTGCAGCGTTGCAACATACTCGACTAACAAAAGTATCTCATGTAAAGTATGCAATAAAAGTACAATATATGGTATGAACGTATATGTACGTTCTTTGTACCCGCACTTTACCAGAGATACATATACGCTCTTCGTATATGAATGGTCATTCTTCGAGGGCGTCCGTCGGA
Source organism: Baronia brevicornis (assembly GCA_031353405.1). Classification (NCBI taxonomy): domain Eukaryota; kingdom Metazoa; phylum Arthropoda; class Insecta; order Lepidoptera; family Papilionidae; genus Baronia; species Baronia brevicornis. The sequence continues at coordinate 14,979 of JASFAT010003251.1, forward strand.
GCGAACGGCTTAAGCCTTCAGCAGTCCACTGCTGGACATAGGCCTCTCCCAAGAAGCGCCATCTATAGCGCAATCGTATAGATTTATCTAAATAGAACTATTACGAATTATTACGAATATCGGCGTTATGTGGTATTATTTTCGTGTGTTATTGTGTTTGGTAAGGTGATTGTAGAGATACGCAGACTTAAGTCCTGTCCCTTTTCTTCCTGTATTCCTTTTACTTTCTTCGTCCTGTCTCATTATCCATTGCACTACAGGTACTACAGACGTATCATCGCCGGCACGTCCCCCTTGCTCTTTTGCCTAAGTCTAAATATAAAATCTTTTAAAATAAGCTTGCTTTGATTATAGGTAAAACACACAACACAATCTCTGTACGCATATTTAAATACCCTACACGATGACTTGGACACTCTGAGGTCAGTTTGTGACACAATAATACAAGTGTTTGCTGACAACTTACATGTGAAGCGCATTACAGGACCAATGTTCAACTTTTTGGATAGATTGCTCAGTTCGGGTAAATATTTCACTATCAATGCAGCTAGTTTTTTTTCCAAAATTTATTTATTTAAAATAATCCTAGAAAAAAATATTTGTAAGAACTATGTTACTTCTCAGAAAAGTGATTAATTTCACTATTATTCTTAGGAAAACTAACATCGTAAAAGTGGAAAGAAACGTTTTGTCAACAAACGTTTTGGTATGTCGAATGTAAGCAGAGTGATTTTTTATCTGTGTGTTTGATTTGTTATCTGTGTAAAAAAATGAAATAATGGAGTCAACAAACAGGATATTTTTGAACGAATGCTGTTCCTATAATATGGTAATAGATTTGTAAATGTTATTACTAAGTTCTTTCTGATTTTGTATGTGAACACAAACACTGTCACGTCAAATGATTGATCCTTTTATTTAAATCGTACGATGTGTGATGGAACGAAAGGTTAAAAACAAATATTTTTGTTTGTTAAAATATTTTTGAAAATTCCATTAAGTTCTTATTTATTTCTTTTAGGTTCAATATCACCTATACTAGAAGATCCTAATTCAACATTTCCATCAAATATATTGAAATATCTTCAGTTAGAACTGCGAGGGGGAAAGAATATATATAAACTTCTAGATTCTATTAATGTACTGTGCCAGTTGATTCAGGTGAGTGGAAGATACGTTAGATTTATCAATGGCTCTGAACATAACCTGCTTTTATATTTTTTATTCATATAAAATGAATCGTCAGAGATATGAGCAAAAGTCAAACTCTTAGTACATAGGAAAACTTTTTAGAGAACAAAACAATGCCTGAAAGCTGTAGATCGTGCTGTGCACTGTAAAATTATGATAATGATGATTATTTTGGAACTATTTTACATACATACATATATATCGTCACGCCTGTCTCCCGTAAGGGTAGGCAGAGACCACAGATCTCCATCTGCTACGACCTCGGCATACTTCCCTTGCTTCCTCCACACTCATTATTCTCCTCATGCAAGCCCGCCGGTTGAGGGTACTCTTGACCTGGCCTTTCTTAAAAAGTTCAGCAATCTGGTCAAGGTACGTTTTTCGTGGTCTTCCTCTTCCGGCCCTTCCATCCACATTCGCAAGGTAAATTTCTTTTGCCAGTCGTCTTTCATCCATCCTCTCTATATGTCCAAACCATCTAAGCATCCCTTTTTCTACTTTTGTCACAACACCTTCTTTTACTCCACATTGCTCTCTTATATCTTCATTTCTTATTCTATTATTCAAGGTTACACCACACATACTTCTTCTATTTTAATTATTCATGGAACTATTTTAATTATTCATTTTATCGCTAGATTTTGTAATTACAACAGTTTACACATGTTATAAAAATAGGTAGATATCTTCTTTATTGTACATCAAAAACAAAGTTATACAATTATTGATTGTAATATTTATATACAAATGGCGGTCTTATCGTTAATAGCGATTTCTTCCTGACAACCGTAGGATAAACACAGTGTTAAAAAGATAATTTGGTGTAGGTTGGTGATACATTATCGTCAGGATGATAGAAAAAATTAATTAATAAACAAAGTAAATAGCCATAAGTAAAAGCATAAGTATATATAAATAAAAGTTAACCGTAAATAAAAAACGAATAAAAAAAGATACATAGATATTTATAAAGATATATAGTGATTTTTGACAAGCTTTTTGAAAATCGGAAGAGACTGCTTTTTTCCCGATTTTCAAAAAGCTCCACACCAGCGGCAACAAATTCCATAACCCAACAGCCTGTACTGTGAGAGATTTCACAATATAATTATTTAAAGTGTAACTTGTTGTAGCCGTCATGAGGTATGTGAGTGTTACTGCCCGGCAGGTGGGTGGAGCTATCTGTGGCAAGGCGCTCGGACAACTGGTGATCTACCTGTGCTACGCGGAGCGCTACGTGCGGCGCTGTGCCGCGGCCCGTCTGTACGAGGCGCTCACTCTGTACGGGGACGTCAGCTGCGTGCCGGACGACAACCTCGAACGGGTAACAAGCTACTACTATAACATGATGGATCTGTGCTAGTAGAATTAGTTTTTTAACCTTAAATACTTCTTTCAAACATGAATTATTCGACCTCATAATTTAATATAAATATGGTCGAATAATTTTTGTTTGTATATATAGAATATTTCCAAATTTAATAACAATATATGTTAACCCACGGATTTCAAATATACCTAGGGTTAATGTAAATGACAGTGCCATATATGGGAACGAATTTGTACCTTTACAAGCCATCTAGTTACAAAACTAGATGACGCTGTCTGATGCTGCCATCACGCAGCGTCACCTAGTAACTATCACTATGGAAACTATTAGAGAAAAATTATTATACAAATTGTGGTAAAAACCCTAGGTAAAATTAATTATATAAACTCAGGAAAAATATTGTGCAAAATTTATAATTTTTGCTATACACAGAAAATATTATTAAGCAAACTTGCTATAAACACATAGTAACTATTAGTATGTACACTTGGGAATATTATTCGGAAAATTTGTTATATAACCTTAGGATGATAGACAATACTTTCAATCAAGAATTGTGACCTCATAATTTAATATAAATATGGTCGAATAATCTTTGTTTGAAAGTAGTAGTTAAAGTTGAAAACCTTATACTGACACCGGACTCCCTCTATTTAACCCATCACTAGATAGATTTGCAAGTAAGTTCGCGTACGTATGCGATAAAATCCGGCGAGTAAGTTCGTCAGCAATCCGAATTTTTAACCGAAATTATCGAGTTGAGTGTTTCGAAATTATTCATGTCTTTCACAAATAAAAAGATGATGACTACGGAGATAGTAATAAAGTAGTAAAAGTAACAAAATTATACTAACAGTGGAACAATATGCTACAAATATTTCATTAACACGTTCGTCGCCCAGGGCAATTCGGTTGAGTTTCTCGCGGGCCCAAATCCGACTGTTGGACGCTTCAACCGAAACGTAAACAGAGCATATAATTATGGAAAAACGATACTAAAAAGTATCAAGTGATATCGGAAATTAGTACTACATTTGTTTTTAGGATAGTAAATGCTCACGTGTACAGAGACATCATGTACGTTCTCTACACACGTACATGATGTCCCTGTACACATTGTAACCACAAATAAAATAATCTAATTCTGAAAGTCCTATTAACTTGAATAAGAAGAGCGTCACCCATATGTGGGTGACGGGGGCCCCACGGAAGCATACCCGTCACCCAAATCTGGGTGACGTGTTAAAAAGGAAAGTAAATTTTAAAGACTGATTATAGGAAAAAAAAGGAGTCCTCTGTGGACAATATTGTATGTTACCCGCTAATCTAATATACGCTCATTTTGTTAGTACTAGTTTTAGTCTGCTGCCACAGTATAGCTGATTTTTTTATTTCAGGTAATGTCAATGCTCGCTGATACTGACTGGGAAAAAGATGTTGCAGAACTGAGACCCATAAGGAATGAATTATGCGATCTGATGGGCATTAAACGACCTGTCATGAAGCAAAAGGCACCTTAACTCGAACTTTTCAAATGCTGGTTTCGCTTAACACTGCATTTATGTAATGCGCTTTTGCTGCTATTTTAACACGTGATGAGAATAAACTTATTTGGAGAGTAAAGACTTTTCGTTTGTCACAAACTATATTTTGATTCGTATCTGATGCTTTCTTTAAATAAAATTAATAAATAACATTTTAAATATATTTAAGTTAAAATACATTATGGCAATTTGGCCAAATAATAAAATAACTTTTATTGTCTTATATTGAACACCGAAAGTATTAATTGTATTTACAGAACGCATACATGTTGTATCGTGGCATAACTCTAATAAACTAAATATATATTTTACTTTTTAATATAATATTAATGTTGTTTTATTGAGCCTTTTTTGGTAAACATATCGTTTTGAGTTGTGTATAAAAAGAATTGACAGATACATATATGTTGCAATGTGGTATAAAATTTCTTTGAACTTTTTTTCTGAAGCTAGAACGGACCGGCTCGTCCATGAAAACTACCATCATTGTCACAGAAAACAAATTTTGAGAAGTATCTTTACTATGCGCTTCCTTCGGTGCGCGTTGATAATTAGGGGCCCAACTCTATCCCTTTCCTTTACTTCCCTTATCTCATATCATTCACACTTAATTCTAAGGCAACGCATTATCAATGCCTTTAGTGTTGCTGACGTCCAAGGGCGGCGGCGATAACTTACTTACCGGCACTCTTGCTCGTTTGCATACCATTTCCATATAAAAAGGAAGTTTCAAAACCAGTTAAAGATAAACGAACATGGCGTAGGAAATGAACGTGTCGTTCGTCGTTATATTGACTGGAGCTTACCACTTCACTCCTACTACTGAGCAAGGGGCCTCCCTAATTCTGGAAAGATGAACATTAGTTCTTCACACATGTTCAAGGCGGCTTGGCGGGGCACTTAGACTCGGAATAAATACTTATAGCACATATACTGTAGTCCAAACTCAGTAGCTACGCTACTGAGCGAATTACAACATTAATTAATGTTATATTGACTTATTAAAACCATACTGTTTTATTTATTAATAACAATCTTTAATAATCATGATCTTAAAATTAATAAAAGTTTTCATCCGAGATTTTGTAGTTGGGCAGGATCTTGGGGTGCATCTGCTATTATGTTTGCCCAAAATGTGCCGTAATCCTTCAGGACCGTGCCTCTGTAAAAATATAATTTTTAATATAAGAATTGTTAAAATTTAAGTCAGGACGTTTAATAAGCAGATAGTAAGAAATAGTAGACTTAGGGATGGTAGATTAAGGAAATTTTTTACCTATAATTTCTAATATAGAGACGGACATTACCTCACAAAACTTGTCAAAGATGGATTCGCGAGATAACAAGACTTGGACTTAGACAATAAGTATCCCGTGGGTCATATATTTATTCCGATGTGGGAATCAAACACGGGACCACTAACTAAAATATGAATGCGTTGAAGTGTAAACTTTTCTACTTATAAGTAAGACTTCTATTTTGACTAGTATTTTATAATTAAAAATATAACGTAAGTAGGTATCTACTACAAACCTCTTATTTGAAAACAGAAATAGACTAGTTAACGTTGCGTACAATTATGAGGATATGATCCAATAACACACGCCTTAACTGAATTTACTTTAAGGTCAACACTTATAAGCAATTATTTTATGCCATGTGTTACAACATATGTACATCAAAGTGGATCAGTGAAAGGAACGTAGCACGGGGGTATCGGTTAACGACCTTATTAAATTGAACCTAAGCCCATGTATGGACAACATGTATAACCTATTACTGCACTCATAACATGTAGACGTTGCTATTTTTGCTGGAAGTTTCTATTTCATCGAATAGAAAAATGTTATTAACTTGTAGATAATATTCAAGTACGGTCTTGATCGTACTCGTTTTGCCCATTCAAAATGAATCAATTAAAATATAAAATGACAGTTTTACATGCACTGCGGATTCGGCTTCGGCGTCCTTCGTCTTTGCAAGTAGGTACAACTATTGTATTAAGCCTGTATCAAATAGAATAAAAACAACTCTCTTAAAATGTACTAAATCAGCTTGATATTATACATCTTGATAAAATGCCGGCCATTCCCCCAAAACTATCAATGGACTTTTGCAGTCAGCCAACTTAAAAAGTGATGATTCATACACACATTTATTTCACTCCATTTATACGCCTTAGTCGTACTATATTTTACAATACGTAAAGAAAATTAAAAATATAATTAATAATAAAGTGAGATAATGAAAATGAAATAAAAGCACAACGCCACTGATGTACGAGTAAGTTGGTGGAAAAGTCACGGCGACCTTTCAGAAAAATCCCAGACGTATCGACTGTGCTGGATATAATAATTATAGGCCTTAAATACATGAGCAAATAGGAGAAAGAATCTTGTGTTATCCAATTGAACAATCTTTTTTCGATATCTAGTTTCAACTTAGATTAGAACTCAGAAATGTTAGCTTAGAAATCAGGTACTCTAACTGCAATGGTCTGATGTAGCAAATGTGTAGGTAACGGGCGGCGTTGATTGTTTTCTACCAGAAGAAATACTTGCTTAATTACTTTATATCCCAATAACAAAAATACATACGTGAAGTAAACTCTCCCATGAGAATCAGACGGAGCCTTCCACAGAAGTATCGCTCTAAACTTCTCTCGGGGATCTGCGTGCGTGATCGCAGAACATTCAGGATGGATCGTGGTGTTGGGAGTTTCCTCCCAAGATCCCATCCATTCGTTCGTCTCAACGGATCGTGCTTGGATGAAGAATCCTTTGAATGTCTCAGAACCTTCAACTGTTACTGGAAAAATAACAATATATTATTTCTGTATTCAGAAGTGTTTCTATTGTACAAACATATAAGTCAATACCTTAAACTCTGGGAATGACTTAGTAGAACTTATTTACTTTGGTTGATTAATTAATAAACCACACTAGATAAGTCATCAAATGTCTATGAAGTTTTGTTTTTGGACCGTAACACAGAGTCTGATTCAGTCATTACTTGAAATTCCCTATATTTCTTCTCCTTCACCTCTCTCTACGCCAGCAACGCGTCAACAAATGCTTTGTGCTAATCCTGTCCGTAAGCAATGGTGATGACGTAAAATACTTATCCCGCTTTGTCATTTGTTCACTAATGTATTATATTTAAATAAAGGCAAGCGATAATCATTATTATAAGTATTAAACTATATGTATTAGCTTAAATTAAATAATATAATTATTATAAATAATTAAAATTTTAAAAATAAGTGTATAATGTAGCTGTGTGGACCCCGATTAAAAAGAGGTCTCTTGTTGTCTTTTTCCGTGGGTCTCGTAGAGGCGGCAATGGAAATAAGGAGACAGGCCATTCATAACTTTTATCTGAGTAACAAAAAATCAATCTACGATCTCCAATCCAAGCGTGGAAATTATGGTAACATTCTTAACTTGTGAGGCAGCCAATGTCCAATAGTGTACTATTACGGCTACGTTATTTCTTAATATATAAACATCGATCGCCTTTAGTATAACGTGCGAATTTTTTCACATTCATTCCGTTCATTACCTATGTACGTATAGTTAATGTGATCGTCTGTGAGTACACGGGTTGATATTAGTATTTCAAGTAGCCTTGTTCAAATATCGAGAATCATGTTAGGTCGATGATATGGCTGGTTACGTTGTATGTTGTATTTTTTGCATAATTATGTTTAAGTTAAATAAAAACGTAATGCGCAGTTTCTATATGATAATGCGTTCATTTGTTACATAATCAGACATTCACCTTGAACAAAACTGCGCTAAAATGTATATCATTATATAATAAATAGTCTAACGTGAATTTAGTTCACAATTTCAATGAAATTCGTTTTTTTTAAAACATCCTACACATGTGCCACTGCTGGGCACAGGGCGTTTCCATTTTTAGAGGACAAGACACTAATTAACCTATCAAGCTTAGTATTAACTATACAAGGCGGGAATGGCGGGAAATCCACAGTCGGAAAAAATACCTTTAAGTATTAGATACTCGTATATGTATTTATTCCCATGCGGGACACGAACCTGCGACCACTCATTCTGAACGCTTAACTTGACCTCGGAACCTTTTAGATTGTCGTAGTTTATATTTACGTCGTCTCAATTACATCTTGTTATTTCACTTGTCCGTAGTATCATGTGCTATTAAACAGGTAAAGCTCTTACTGCCGCTGTAAAATAGCCATCCTAAAAACAAGGCTAACTAATAGAAATATTTATGGGGCTGATAACGGGCAGCTGCATCAGAGGTGTAAAGGTACTGGCTCTGCGGTCACCAATACCCTAATTCAGCGTGGTTACTTTGAACAAATCATCCCTTTTTTATCAGATAGAAAGGCTAACGAGCAAGCATATTGTCTAATGCAAAGCCATTTTTACACCGCTCATAGACATTTGTAATAATAATGGCATTGCAGAAGTTTTGCTGACTTTTGAGAATAATGTAGGCTTGTATTTTGATGGTACCAATGGCGTATTGGTTCGGAGATATTGCTGAAGGTAGTTGTTACCACAGTGTGGTGCTGCGTGGGAGAAGTTTCAGGAAAAACATACTGTACTGGATAGCCACTCATCCAGATGGCGAAGCCTTCACAGAGGCCTATAAATCAACATTTCACTTTTTATTCATTGTTTCAATTTATTATTAAGGTAACAAAATATTTACTAAGCATTGTTATTATTATAATCTTTATACTACGGCCGTTTTAAACATTTTAATAATAAATATATTGGCCGAGGAAAAAATGAGTTGGGTGCTTAACATGATTGTAATACATTATTACGTTAAGTAGAAACAAATCGGTAAAGTAAGCGTTTCTCCATAGGTTGTCTGACCTACAATACCATCAGACTGCCACTTGCCTAATCCTACTTGTACTTACTGCCCGAACCGGCACATGTTACACACTCCGGATATTAAAGATTTTATCAATGAATTTGTATTTATGCAAGCTGTATCAGATACATTCAATAATTTGCTTTATGTATTTTATTGTCCCACAATATTATCTTTTCGTAGTATGCGTGCCAGGGTTAAGTAAGTACCTGTATTTGTACATACATATGTCCCACCCTCTTACATTTACATAACACATGCACACAAAGACGTGCACACTTGCACACAATACAATATATAATTTAAAATTAAGAAATCTTAATCTTTTTTTTTTCTTTAATATTTGTTTTCATAATAAATACATTAAATAGGAATTTGGCATGGGCTTCAATATGAACAAGCAGACTTCACATGACCATAATGTAGATATGTATATCAATATATTATTAAAAATTCATAATAATTTTAATATCAATAATATCCAGAATTATATAGATAATAACTCTTTTAATACTTAAACGATAAAGTTACACAGTCAAAGTCGAATACGCATGATAATGATGCTATTTCGGTATATTTGATAAATAATGTTGTAACCTCAAAATCAATCACGCGATATTTGACGTGAAATAAGTTATGAGTTTTGAGGTATGTTGTTTGAGTTTACTGGCGTAATAAACATCCTTTTTTTACCTATCTAATTTTAAAATATTTTTGTTACTGCTCTCAAGACCACAGATACCTAAGCGGTCGGCTAACGATCTACATACTTAGAGTTTTCTTCTCAGTTTATGACTAATAACACAAGCTTTAGTGAGACCTATGTGTATATGCACTCTACTACTCAGTAGAGTGCTATAATCACAATGTCAGTATCTGATGTATTTCCCTAGAGAACATTTCCCAACGCTCTGTATCATTTTAAAAGCTTTTAGGTATACTCGTACGTTAAACTTTTTAAAGAAATTGAAATTCAAGTATTATACTTAAAGTCTCTGTTTTTGGTTTTTAACCTTTCAATTAGCGTTGTAAAAGTGAGATGTGTTTAGTAGTTATGTTGAGCAATATCATTTTGAAGATTGCAATATCATTTCGATAACACCAAGCAATATTTAGTTCATATAAATAAGAAGATGTCTTAATATTTAAATTACCTTGCCAATTAACTACGCCTGTGTATATTCACTATGGTTTATTATATTTTCAATATATTTCTCAATTTTGGCTTAAAATATTCTAAAAATATTTTTTTTATGGGATAAGAGAGCAAACGAGCAAGCGTGTCGCCTGATGGAAAGCAATTAACGCCGCCCGTGGACAACCGTGACACCGTAGGAGTCGCGGAAGCGTTGCCGGCCTTTTAGATATATATAGGCTTGTTTTTTGAAGGTTCCAATGTCGTAACGGTTCGGAAAGACCGCCGAGGGTAGCTGGTTCCACAAACTGGTGGTGCGTGGAAAGAAGTTACGAGAGAAACGCGCCGTAGTAGATCGCCACTCATCCAGATGGTGGGGATGAATTTTTTCTTTACGGCGAGTTGTGCAGTTGTGGAATTCGGCGGCGGGAATTATTCCAAACAATTCCTCGGAGCACTCCCCATGATAGAAGCTGTAAAAAATGCTCAGATATGAGACATCTCTCCATTTAAGCATCCATTCAGATTACGTAGTTATTGTGGGGATTCCGCATGCATACAGATCGTTGGGGTACTTCGTAATGCAAATAGTTACGACGATGCAATAGTTAGACGAATAATTTACCTCATTATGTGTTTCCTGAACAACACGTACATATCTAGTGTGCTCATCATTTTAAGAATGAAAGATCTTCTACCACCATTTGCTATTCCAGACAAACGTTAATCTTTTAACGTGTCTACATAATGATTACTTTACTTTATAAGAAGAGAAACGCATGAATTCAGAAGCATAGGTGTTATAGCCAATAAGCTAATAACATTAATAATATTAGACTATTGCCGCTTGAAAATTGTTCAAACCAAAGGTAACAGTTAAACAATATTTTTAACTGATTAAGGTTTTCAAAACCTGAACTAATGGAAAGTATCCATGATCAAACATCAAATTAACGACGGTAATGGAGTTACAGGTTACCTTCCATATAGGTACGACGTAATTTAATAGTATTTTTGCACTTTAATCCGATCATTAAAATGTAATGGTATTTGGAAGTTTCATAATCATCCGGTTTGTTTTAGAATAGCCCCACAGTTTGATTTATTTTCTTATAATATTAGATATGGAATTATTAGTTTATATTTATTTTATTATTAGCTTATTTAGTTCAACACTGCTGTGTTTATAACCACAACATTGGTTTTATAACGTGTAAATATCACGTCATATATCAATATTTTGAACTTATCATGTCATAATATTAGAAAGAATGAATAAATCACTAGATTAAATTTATTTAGGTGTGTTTTAGAATTTAATATTACTCATGACTGTGATTTTTGCAAATATTCATGTACTTTATTTAATTGCTACGTTTAAACAATACTTTAACAACTTTTTTTTTAAAAAAGAAGGCTAGCAATGTTTTGAATGCAATACATTGCTTATGCGTCGAATGCAATCCTAATGCAATCTTAATGCAAGTTTATAGTCCTTGTGCTAGAATAATATAGTTCACTTCAATAGTCTAATGGTAGAATCGAACTCATAATCTTAGCTTAGTCGCAAACATTAATCGTTAATCATTTGAGCTACAGCTACTTTGTTCTACAACCCATATACCTTCATGTCTCAATGTTGAGCACCTACCTATCTTCCATTCCTGAAGAAAAAGACGTAAATGCTATTTAACTTTACTTAAAAACAAGATGATTTTTTTAGTTTTCAACTATGTAAATTGAAGTAGATTTATGCTTTGATTATAGGTTTATTTCTTTTAAATGTTATAAAAATTTAAAGTTTTGAAAAGGTAATATACATATATAAAAAGTACATCCGTCAAACAATGTCTTACAGTCTAAACGGATTTACAGTCTTTCACGGCTAAATAGTTGTAAAATTGTGTCATTGTTAATTTTGTCACCTAGCCTGATATTAATCTAAATATTTTATCATTTTAGTTTTTATCGCAATGTATTCGATAAAGATCGAGGAATATTCCAATCTTTGCCACAAAATAGACCAAACATTTAGGACGTTTATTTGTTTTAGCAGCTTACAAAATTACAAGTGGATGCTTCTTAGATTATTAATTTGTACAGGAAAAAGATAGCACTAAAGTAAGAGCGTCAATTTACATTAAGAAATAGTTAAAAATATATTCGAATTTAATTGCAATCATATATTGACGCTTAATCGTCAAATTTACTTACGCGAAATCTATCCTATTAAAAAAAGTACGAAATTCTAATAGAGAATCGATATAAGAAATCTTAATTTGAGATGAAGCCAAAATAGTAACAAAACAGGAATAACAAGGGAAACTAGAGTTAATTAAAAAAGTATCTGATATATTGTATAAAATAAAAAAAAAACAGTTTTACTCTGTTAATGAATTACAATAAGTTACTTTTTCTGATGTATTTATTGATACAACTCGTATTTGCTAAAATGCATACAATGATATAAATAGACATGACATATCTTCTTCTGCACAAAACTAACGGACAATAATGTGTTAGTTAAACTTACTTATGATACCGATATGAGAGAATTTAAATAGACCTATATTTTTTTCAGAGCCCATATCCTATTGCTAGGCACGGGTCCTCCCTATTTCGTAATATATATTCTAGAAATTGACATTAACCCACCCCTTGTCCAAGGTGGATTGGTGGCATACGCAGTCATGGAATAAATATATTTACGTCATAGAAATCGAACCCGTTACTACTAAGTTCGAAAGCACTAACTTCGCCACTAAGGCGATTATTGTAATGCATAAAGAAAAATAGAAGACAAATAGTGTTTTAACGGGGATTAAAGTGCTTGTGTTAGAAAAATATTATATGCATTAATTGTCCAATGGTATAAAGAATAAAATCTACGATCTGAGATCCTAAGTGCAGTTCCTAAACATTTAGGCAATTGCTGGTTTGTTATAAATAAAAACAGTATTATTTTACAAACCTGTAATGCGTGAATTAGGTCCATAAGTAGCAGAAGAAGCGTATACTCTGTACGGTGAAGATGACAGGGGCTGTGTTCTGTGTTGTCCGTGATTGGGTTGATTCGCACGATCTTTCACGCATGCATCTATAGGAGCCCCGTCCGGGAAACTTTCAGCTCCCAACAACAGCGCTAGTACCACTAAAAATCTCGCTATCATAATGAAGTAACACTTCGCGGTGTTTGTATGTCCGTTAAAAATCCAGGGCAAGACTGCGTGTGCGATGGCCGAACGCTCACTTTTGTAAGGCGTATTCGAAAGGATCTAGAATTTAGACTTGACGTCTTAACCGCGTACAGTTGCCGCAAATTATCATTAACAGTAGTTACTTTTTCTAAATGTTGTGTTACTTCGCCTAATCATAAGTAAAATATAGTTCTACAGATATTACTACATTCTATTAATAGTAATATATATATATATATATATATATATATATATATATATATATATATATATATATATATATATATATATATATATATATATATATATATATATATATATATATATATATATATATATATATATATGAAAAATAATTAATTTTAGAAGATTATATAATATTTATATTCATTATCTAGAAGTATAAATTAAAATAATTTAGTAGAATTATATGTAAATTAACATTATTTCAATGAAGACTATCATCATCATTAACAACAGCCTTCGGCATTTCACTATTGGATACATGCGAAAAAAACGCACCTAAGCCCATCTTCGACTTCTACTTTCTGCCAGCCGTACTGCGCAGATCGTTGCTCAATTTGATCGGGAGTATCCCACATTACCTTTGCCAAGATGTGACCCCTATTCTAGCATCCATCTAATGTTTGTCAGTTCTCTGATAAACGTGACCATAGTCATTTCATATTCTCTTAACTCAGCTATGTAGGTACCTTTGCTTCGATAACGTTAATCAAATAAAAAAAAATATTGTAAAAATCGTAATTTAATAATAAATATAAAAGCAAACTTAATGATTTTTTCGTAGAATAATTGATATGCGAAAGCATTATATGAAAAATCATGATATGGAAAATCATTCATTACCATCAAACAAAAACAATTTTATCCTCTTCCTTTCTATTTGGAGCCAGAAGTTCAGGATTTAGTATTACGTCATGATCATTAGTTTCAATGTACTGTCTTAATTCCTCTAGCATGTTTTCGCAATCTGCATATTCCGATTCTGTGTCGCTACTTTCGTCTTTAGATGCATCATTGTCCTCACCTATTTGAGCATTGTTTTTCTCGTATTTAAATGGTGTCGATGAATTCATATCACTGCCAGGAATGGTTTCAATATTTGCATTTATATTTTCATCAATATCATATGATTTCGGAGCATCTACATTTTTCTTATTATTTTTTTCGTTCAAAGTTATATTTTTATTCGGAGGTGAATCGTGAAGATCCAAAGAAGTATCAGAAACTTTACGAGACCCATAAAAATCCTCCTTCGAATCTCTGTTCGGTATTATTCCAGAATCATTATCAGCATCTACATCAGACTTATCTAAATAATCATAACTTTCATTTGTTATACAATTATCAATGGTTTCATACACAGGATCTAATATTTCCGCCAATCTTTCACTAGGCTGTATCGAAACTATTTCTGCAACATGCAATTTTGGTTTCATTGAAGCGTACTGGTCTTTTAAATCATCTGCATTATGCGAGTGAATGCCAGTGCTGTACGTAATTCGTCTGTCTGAATTTGGTTCAAAACTTATTCGGGGCCGCGATGTACAGTGAAGTCGTGAAGGCAATGCGTTCTTTGTTTTAATATATGTCGCCTTAAGCAAAGTGTGAACCTAGAAAAATATAAAAATTAAATCAGACTCAGAAAATAGTTAAATTTAATTTTAATTTAAATAAGAATTTAAATTTAGTAATAATTTCTTACATATTAAGTTATACAAATAAAAATGTTCTACCTCTTTATTCACATAGCAGTAAAGCATTGCAACGATAAAGCCTTGTAAACCCTCCACAGTGTACGATATATAATAGTAAGCCTGTTCCCATGAGCAATTGGTGGTGCTCGGTCTTAACGCTGTCAGAAGGAACTGTATCCCGAATAAAGGCATCAAGAATAAAGTAGCTTTGACAGTGTTCCTGAAAGAAAAGAATAATAATTAATTGAAGCTTTTATACAGTTCAAATTAATTTTAACTTACTTTAATAAGTGCTTTCATTTTCAACAAATTTCTTGAATTCATTTATGATAATAAAAAAGTAACTTTGATAGCTACGTATTTATTTAAAGATAATTTATTGTAGTATGAATTAACATTAAAATTAATTGTTCCGTAACGTATACTCCATATTAATACCCCTATAACCTCTTCATTTTTTAAAATATATGACCCGAACTCTGGGGAAATGTAATGAAATGGAAGGGTACGTCTTATTTCTTTAACTGTCAACTTTAAAGAAATAAAACGTACCAAAAACCAACTTTGGTTTGAGAAGAACCCACCGCCTCCGGATTTGATTACTGCCTCAGAGTCTCTGCTAGTCGGAAGCGACTTGCTATGGCTAATTTCGAAATCTCTCAACCGCCTGCGTACCCTATAGACTAATTCTAATAAGAGAGCATGGTAAAGTAGGGTTTCTCAAACACAAACCCCATGTGTGACTGTGGAATAGCTACATCAACAATGGCACATCTGACATCTTGCTCTCTGTGCCCTGTCACCTAATCAGTAGATGACCTTACGAAGGCAACAGATGATGCGGTGTCAGTGGCCACGTTCTGGACTAACAACATCTGATGCCGCTGACATGAAAAATAAGAATTATCAATGTCATCTGCACGTGTGGCATCCAGTTGATTAATGAGATAGACTCTGACGGTTGATTCAGTTAGGTTAAAATGAATCTTGCGATATTTCTTGCGCTACAGTCAGGGGCGAATCCTGCTTTTCGAAGAGATCTAATTCAGCAATAGTTTGGGAAATGCTATTGGTGGTGGTGATTTTAAAAAAAATTTTGCAACGTACATATCTATAATCTAAGGAATCCGGTGGTAACTTTTTGTTTTCAACCATAACTGCTATTTTCAAACAAGGCTTAATCGACAAATAACGCAATTAGCCGAAAATTATTCGGCATAATTAATCGAAATAATTTGTGGAAGCTTGTCATCAACTGAAGATAATTAGAATTCCTTTAACGAAAATAATGAAGCAAATAATGTTGCTTTCTATTAACTACTTAGCATTCGCGAAATTTGACATCAGAAATGCTCAAAGTCAACGCTTAAACATAATTGTCTAGAAAAATAAGAGAAATAAGAACTTACAACTGATTAGCGTTTTCAGTGTTCCTTATTTTAGTGAGCAGAACTCTCATTATGTCAATAAATAAAACGGTGTTGAATAATAATATGGCTATCCTTGGCGCGTCGAGGATCCATTGCACGTGTTCTATGGTATACACCACCCAACACGAGTGGTTATTCATTAACGCCATTACTATTCCCCACGCTGTTGCCGGAATTATTGCGACCACTGAAGATTAAACAAAAATATAACGGAAAAGTAAACAATTATGAAACTTTAAAACTCTTGATACTGACTGACAAACAACACAGCTTAACTCTATGGGTCTAAATTAGTGGCATTCCATTTTGCACAATATTTCCTTATATTTTTATTTAATTAAATAGACTTAATTTTATAACACCTTAAGGTTGGCTGAACATACTTTGATAAAATCAATTTAAATTTATTTAGAGAATTTAAATCTTGTTCTTTAGGATTCTATGTATAGTTCACACAATGTAGATGAAATGGTCGAAAGTTTTAATAATATTGTTTTTTTAATTTATTTGACAGGCACGTCATGTCTTACATATTTTAAAGATGCATGACAAGTCTGCGTGATAAAGCCTTGATAAAAGCGCAGAAACATAAAAAAAGATCAAAAAATTATTATCGTAGCTTTAGAAACTATGTAAATGCAACAGTTGAACGGAAAAGGAAGCCTACTTTAAATATTAATAACAATATAAAGAAACCAGCTTTACATTAGAAAAACAAAAAATATTACTCAGCTTAATAATACTTACAAAAACCTAAGGTCTGAAAATTTAAATGATTTTGATATAATTATTAACTATATTTAGAGATTATCTATATTTTACAATCAACGGGCAGTTGGCTCAGTGGCTAGAGTACCTTATTTCGGAGCCAATAGTTCTCGGTTCAAATTCCAAACCAAACCATTTTTTTATAACAAATTTGATTTTCTGGCTAAAGTATACTTTATTTTTTCAATTGCAAATAATGAAACGCCCAGACAACGATATGCCCTACGCGACTGGCAGAAACTGGATACGACACGTTAAAGATCAAAAAGGCACACCTCTGGGGGGGGGGGGGGAGTGCAATGCCGCAGTAACATGATATAGGGTAATATAAAATATAAAAGAAATTGATATCACTATTTTACTTAGAATTAGATATGAAAGATTTCCGGTTTGGTACTGTAAAAAATGGTAAATGAATAATTCACTATTATAATGCAGAAAGATTAGCTTATCTAGGTTCACTAATCTTTAATCGATAAGGTCAAACAAATATATTGACTCCAATGACCAACATAATACATTAATTCTATATTATAGTAAATTCACGAACGGTCTTAAATCCGCTTGCCCAGTGGTGACTATTAGTAAATCCAGCTTACATTCTACGTCCAGCAGTGGGCAGCTATATGATATTAATGGTTAATAATTTAAATAATTTACTTTTAAAATAATTGCCCGTTCAAAAGTTCTTTAAGAAATAAAATGATTTCATTTATAAAAATATTAAAATTAATATGATTTAAAAAAGAATTTGATTTAATTTATGATACATTTGGCATCTATTAAATTCTATAAAAATGAAAAGAATGGAAAAGTTTAAAACTTACATTCATTTTTAAGCTTTACAAATTGTAAAAGTTAACTTTTACTCGCAGTCTATATTATGTTACTTGTTTTCCTAAATACCTATAGGCTAAACATTACATCAATAGTATAAAATAAACTATTTACACTTAAGTTTCAATATTTTTGTTACAATACAATATTAAACATGCAGCCAATTATTTTTCATTTCCCCACGTTGAAAAAAGTGCTGATATATCTATCTATGATCCCACATTTAAGTTGTATTTTGCTAAAAAGTAAACATATTGGCACATATTTAATGTGGTAATGCAGTCTGTTATTCGACGTCATTTATATTTTTAAGTGTAAGTATTACTTGTAAACAAGTCAGATTGTTGTATTACTAACTGTATTTTGATACTGTATATTATAAAACTAAAAACCGTTAGAGTGAGCGGATGCTGGAGTGGAGATAGCGTTTTGACTAACATAATGTGGGATGCCCTTGGCTAGGTGGAGCGATGATCTGCGGAGGGCGGTTGGCTGCCCGTCCGCCCACGCCAATGAGCCAATGGGTCAACCTATGTTCAGCAATAAATTGCTTTAGACTAGTTATAATGATGATAATATAATAGAATTTATCATTGAATAATCATTCTGGTAGTCGAACATAATGGTATTTATTATTGTGTTTTTAACTTCTCCTGCATTTTTTGTCATACACATATGTTTGTTCCACATATGTGAGTTCTACGTATATAAGTGAAATATAATATAGGTACAAACCTATTCCGATCCCATATAGCCACATAATTTTGAGTTTTCGTCGAAACACGGCGACGATGAGACGGTGAAGGTAGATGCCTTCCATCATCATGCATACGAACACCGCGTTGCCAGCTACCCTCTCTGCCACTGCTAACACCCGACACGCTAAACCGTTTCTCGACATAACCGTATCTCCAGAGTTTGTCATTTCGTTTATATATATCTAAAGCAAAATAAGTTTGATTCTCAATCGAATATCTGTAAACGATTTTTTTTATAGTATAGTAGGCAAATGAGCATGCGACACCGGGTGGTAAGGGATCACTCCCGCCCATAAACATCCGCACCACCGGAGGCATTGCGGATGTGTTGCCGGCCTTTAACGAACACAAACTCTCTTTTCTTGATGACCCCTATGTCATAAGTGATAACACCGTAGGTGGTAAATTTTCTACATTTTCACAGTTCGTGGTAGAAAACTACGATTAAATCTCACGGTGGTGGACGGCCAGGTAATGGGGATGGAACCTATTTTTTGTCGCTCGTAGTGCGATAGTGAAACTGTGCGGTAAACGAAATACTATGCAATACAGCCTTAGTAGAGTTTAATTTTTTGATTGTTAATTGATATACCTCAAAAATAATTTAATTCATTTACTAGACAAATCATTGTATTTCTATTTATTTTATTACATAAGTAAAACAAAATTATATACATAGGCGCATTCTTACAAACAAAAGAAGTTCAAGAATGAATCATGAACTGCATACACTCATTCAAAAAGAGACGATTGTATGGTTCTGCAAGTCACAGGGGCTTATGGGCGGGCCATCTGGAGAGGATGGAATACACCAAAGCTGCGAAATATATCACCAAGTGGAACCCGCAGCAGAAAAGACCCTGAGGAAGACCCAGGAAGCGGTGGATAGATTGCATCGAGGAGGATGTGAAGAAGCTTGGAAAAGAAACATCTTGGATAAGGGAGGCTAAAGATAGAGCGAAAATGAAGAGGATCGTTAAGGAGGGCAATACCCATAAAGGGTTGTAGCGCCGCAGGAAAGAAATAAGTAAGTTATATTAATAAAAATAAATTTCGTCACTATGAACAGACACTTATTGCATGTCTTATTACAATTGCTAAGATATTTCTTTTTCATACTATGGTGATAACTGTGCCAAATGGAGAAACTTTCGTGCTTTAATCTTCTATTTAACCCTTTAAGAGTTTAAATTTTGTGCTTCTACCTGGCACAGAATTCAACGGCTGTAGTTAATAAGTATCTGATTTTAGGTAACATTTTGTAAGATTGGGCTGCCTTATATATTATTATTTTCTTTCCGTAGATAGTTCATGGTACTAGTAAAGTAATGTTATGAATCTGCATTATATTTATAATAATTCCCATATTTGATTTCGACTGTAGGTTTTTATTTAAAATTTTATATAATTTATGAACTATATATGTATTATATTAACTTAAGTTTTTTGGCATAAATTTAATTTTACTTAAACCTTTCAGTTTATTTGAAAATGCTAAATCTAATGGTAAATTTGAACCTACAATGTTAGACCGGAAGGATTATTCTTAAATAATTTGATGTTTGCCATTGGTAAACAACAATAATAAATAAATATTGCACATTATCTGTCTAGTTTATTCGTTTAAGGTCAATGATGGAGAAGCAATATGACTTATTGGCAAACATACTTACCATGCTCCGACTGATGATGACAAGAATATTCCTCGTGACAATTGCTATAAGTAAATTCCTATGAAGCGCCACTCTTGTAACTCTTAACCGTTTGTAGAAGATGAAAATGAAAACGGCAGGCAGACAGGAGACGCTAGAGAATGCTAATACTGCGATGTACATCCAGTAACGGCGCAATAAACGAGGTGTCACACTGCACGTACTGTAGTCGGTTTGAAGCTCCCATGTGCCATTTTCGAAACATTGTTTGTAGCTGAAATCTGTAACATTGCTAGTAAACCAGCGCCTTAGGGATTCTATAATTAAGAGTGAGTAGTATTCGATTTAAATTTCTATTGGGTTAGGGCTTTTACCTCAAGTTACTCACAGTGTGAGTAAGGCTCACAGTGGTTACATTACCTAAGACACTTTTGAGCAGAAAATTGTTTTTGTTTTTTCTCTGACCGTAATTCGTTTGTCTAATGTGTTCTGAAAACGATTTATCTGAATTTGTCTCTAAAGCCTCTGTATGGTCATGCATTTTCCATCGTTTCATCGGGGTCCCAGGTTTGGAACAGTTTTAATCACCGATTTCCCAGTCCGCAATTTAAAGACCAAGTTTAGAGCCAAGCCTTTACAATTTCCACACCACACGACTATTTTTTTTAAATATAAACGAGGTTTTTTAATATTTGGAATATTCTTGCATTAGCACACAAATAAATAATACAAATTTTTCTTTAGGATCACTGTAATAAAAATTCAAGAAAACTTACGATGACATGTTGGTCCAGCATTGGAATATGCGAATTCGGAACAAACCGCACTCGAGACCGTGTCTGATTGCGCTGTATCCCAACATGTCCAACCGTCAAATGTTGGATCACATTGGTTCTGAGCTATGGATAGATAGAAGGATAAATAACGTTATCTTTATACCTTTTAAACATATAGGTATCAATAAATACATTAAGTTTGATGGACTTTATACATATACACATATTTAAAAATATTTATATTTTTTATTTTTTGACCAATTGGGTCAGTGGTGCGATCCCCCGTCCATGGAGTCAGTGGTCGCGGGTTCGATCCTCGCATCACAATAAATATATGTATGGCCTACAGGTATTTATTCCGAGTCTAGTAACCCCGCCAATCCGCATTGGACAAGTGTGGTGGGTTAATGACCGTTCCTACAGAAATGGAGAGGCCCGTGCTCAGCAGTGGGACATATATGAGCTGTGGAAATATTTTTGTCTTTACTGTTTTGTTTTGTAAACGTGTATATGTATGATGCAGGGCATAACGGGGCATCAACTCCAAACGCTCATTCAAATATCAGGCAACTTTGTTGCAACCCTTGTACATTACACGTAATTCTAAAAATAAAATAAAAATACACTTCATATAACAAAACAAAGGAGTAGTTATTATTATTATTATTCCCGATTGTTATCGATGTCATTTGATGATATCAAAAGTCATTTTATGTTTATCATTTACTAATCCTAATGATTAGTGATAAATTAAATATTACTTTTCTATAAGGTGAACTTTAATCAATAAAAGTGAGCATCATTAGTTACAGGTCTTTGTTTCGCCTGTGGCGTTTGAATGCGGCGTCATAACATGGCTGCAGCAGTCACTGGCCGTGTAGAAGCACCTCTCCCAGCGTCCGTGAGCGGACGTTACTAGCGCGTCGCGAACTACATTCGCCACTTCCTCGAATCCAGGATCGAAAGGAAAGCAGCCACAGCTACCGTCTTCTTTAACCTATTAATATAAATAAATATTTGTGTATTTTACAATAACTAAAGGCTGTAAAAAAATTATTTGAAACAAAAGATAATTTCATTCTTAGTATGGCATCTTTCTTAACCCATTTTTCGTTGGGTGATATCTCCTTATTTTTAGATATAGATACAAATTTATACAATTATTGATTGTAATATTGTTTATATACAAATAGCGGTCTAATCAATAATAACGATTTCTTCTAGACACCCGTAACATGGGCACAGTATTAAAAATATAATTTGATGTAGGTTGGTGATATTTCTATTGTATTATTGCATAATGTTATTAGCAAATATTCTTAACATTTTGTAGTAGTTTTGAGCTTGATGGAGAGTGATTCAGATGTGAGTTGTTTCGAACAACAAATTCATAAAACTTTAATTCTCCTCAAATGCTCATTATAAAAAGGTTAATATGACATGTGATCGATACATCTGCAAATCTTCTTCTAGCTTTCCGTAGTTTCGTTGGAATAATTTTTAATAAATGGATGACATAAATTGTAATTGCTTAATGCTCATTTTTTGTGCAAAGTATCGTAGGTTCAATTCCCACATCAGGATAATTGATACTTGCCATTTTGCAACAATTTTGTAATTAATAATTGATATTATGTTTTTGTGTGCAATAAATATTTATTATCAATTATATATTTGTGTAGTTAAATTTATTTATTCTGAATCTGTGTGTTTGTCCGTCTCACTTGTGTGTTTATACAGTACCAAAGATACAGAGAATTCGAATGTTGTAGTAATTGTGTCAGAAAAATCTAACATTGTTGAATAGAAAGCTAGTCTCCTTTTAAAAATGCTACCTTTGTAACAAAATACATGAATTTGCACTAACAAATTCCAAGCATGGCGCAAACCAGGTTCCATAGAAACAGCCCGCATTAAGATTTATCGTGTTAGTTCCATTAACGTAGAGGAAGTCGGGTGTGTAGAGCAAACATCCTCGACCAGCTACCCAGCGGTAAACTTGCTCATGGTATTGTATGTTGCGATAGTTGCACATCTTTCCTTCATCAGGAGAGACTGTCTCAGGAGGTTCCTACGAAAGAAATAAGAATAAATATTCTTATAACTGTAGGCTTATGTGGTATATATCAAAGACATGATCGTCAGGTTCTGCAAGTTACAAAGGATCCGATGGACGTGCCAGTAAGAAAATAAAGGATGACATTGTCAGCTGTCAAAACCAACTACAACTAAACGCCTTAAGAGGAGGAATCTTTAACTATGTCAGTTGACATTGAATTAATTATATGTTATATGTACCATTATCGTAGGCACATGCCGTTGGAGAATTAGCTAACATTTCAATAACACTCATTGTTTGTAATGTGTGAAAATCACGTTTTATTACAACATCAATTTATTCTACACCCGCTTTATTACGTTTTAATAAGATGAATCAATTGATTTATATAGATACTGAATCCAGAGAGAAAAGTTCTGGAATAAAGTCTAGATGGAAACTAAAAATAATTATTTGAACACAAAAATTGACGATCAAATTCTACAGTGGTGAAGTTACCGCTTTCAATTATTGCGGTTCGATTCTCCCATCCCGCCTGCCCATCCGCCTTGGACAAACGTAGTGAGTTAATGTCCATTCCTCCTGAAATGGTTAGACCCCATGCCCAACAATGGGACAGTTTTATTTTATTTATTATCAAAAGCCACAGCACTTAGAAAACATTACAAAAAATATTTACATATCTTACTGCCAATTAAGGATTTACATTATTTATACAAATATTATTTAAATAAAATCAAAAGAAAAATTGGAGATTAAACTAAAGGAGATTCTTTTTAAAATCCACATAATATGTAAGTGGACTATAAAAAGACACACAGGAAAATGATTTTTATGTGTGTAGATGTAATAATTATTAAACGATAACGACAACGACCGTAAGCAATCAGCGTCAGATGCGTTGCCTACCCTAAGTTAAGGATACGAATAATGAGATAGAAAATACTCGTAGAAGGAAGGAATTAATGCAAGGGAAAGAAGGAAATAAAGGAAAGGGAAAAAATTGGGTCTCTGGAGCCCATCACTCACCGTAGTAATCTCGGTAACAAAGTATTATGCTATGATCTAACGCCATTGACGTTATGATATTACGCTTGATTATTCTGATTAACGCTATGATATTCTGTGAGGGTATTCTAATTTCCCAATCGAGCCGACTTATTTATGACTACCACTACAAGGAAGAGAATGCCGTCTGTGTTTGCAAATACACTTAAAGCGCTTAAATATACACTCCTTTGCAAAAAAACCTATAAAAATGACCATTTTCACACGTATATCTAAACACCGATAAACACATTGACTGTTAAAATACCGATTCTAGGATTTATGTTTAAAAAAAATTCTAAAAAAGAAATTTCTCATCATTTTAGCTAATTATATACTAAAAATATTAATATTATCCATAGATAAGGAGTATATGTACATTATGTCCTACGTGTTTGACACTTTTAGCATTTCTAAAAGAGGTTGCCTAGGCTAAGAGGTAGTACACGAAGAGGATAAAAATGTTTTATGGAAGAATCTTGTATTTTACAGATCAAGAAATGGCGTTAAAATCATCCAACACATACTATATTACAACCTTCTTACCTCACAGATATAAACGCTTGGTTTCTCGCAAAAGAGTTCATTATTAGTTGCGAGTGCATCTCGGGAGTATCGCGGATTCCACACACTTAACACTTCGTTAACGGGACTCAAAATTTCGCTTATGTAGGCTTCATCCTAGAAAATTGTCACATAAATTTATATAATTTGTGGAAATAATTTTTATTTAATAAATAATATTACGAAGGTCAACGTAGTATTTTCGTAAATAATAATTATTTCCAATGTTAATTGGCTCAGTGGCAAAACCTACCACTTTCGGAGTTAATGGCCATCAATTCAATTCCCACATGAAGATATGATATGTATGACCTATACAGATTTTTATTTCGTATATATCGATTCTTCCGAAAATAGGCTGCATAAAACATTGGATAAGGATGGTTTTAAAGATCAATCGATCATTAAAGCGTTTATAAGGTGATGCGCGATGCTTCGCGGGAAGGCGAGGGTAAGAGTTCACGCAGGTGGGAGCGGGGTGCAATGGGCAGCAGTAATATTGGCATAATGTTCCTGGCGCTTTACTTGCCAATTCACTAGTCTAGTGCAGATGTTCAATAGTCAACTTTGGATTGAGGATTGCAGATTGGTTTCTTATATTCAGGTTAACGCTGCTATCCATCCATTAAATATTTAAGCTTGTCTTTTTCTACTTCAGGAACTATACAAAAAATAATAAACAAAAAAAAAACAAAACAATGATCTACAAACATAATATAATATAAAATAATATACTATTACGTAATACTAGGGTATTATGCATATGAAAGTTATCATTGATGACCTGTCGGCGCTTAATTGATAATTATTATTAATGTAGCATGTGAAACATCTCAAAAATACTTAATATCAATCCTTCTATACACAAATTCAAAAGTTAGATATGTTTCGATAACAAAATATAGGTACGTAAAATGAAATTGCATAAGCAGTCGTAATACAATTTTCACAACAGTTTTGTACTGTTAATATTTCCCTCCCAAAATTGTTTTTTAACAATTAATACTTTATTATTGTTGTCACGTAAATATACAAACGACGATTAAACAGGATTCGTTAGATGGAAAATAATTAGTCACAATCCAAATACATAATAATTTAAAGTGTAGAGGGAAAAATATTTTTCCGCATTTCTCAAATCAGACATCAATGACACGAGAAGAATTTGTTGAAATCAAAATAACCACTAACAAAACCAATATCATTTTATAAGTTGCCTTTTTAATGTTCTATAAATAATCTATAAGAATGATTTAGCTAAATTACTATATAAAAACGAATTATGAAACTGAATAGTTAAACTTAAATATATTCAACTCGGTTTCTATTCAAACCGAATTCTTGGTTATAGCCAAAAATCAAAAGTACAAGATAGTTGTATTGAAGTTTTACGTTTTTATGTTTACAACTATGATTGATATTGATTTCATTAGGACCAGGATACATTTTAAGTATTAAAAATTGTATTTATTTCGATTTTTCACCGCTTTCAGTGTTGGCAAATCAATAACTCTTACAAAGAACGTAAATTTTATTATTGGGATAGAAAAAAACCTTATACAAGCCCAAAAAACAAAGTGTTATGTAAAGTAAATGATATATATATATATATATATATATATATATATATATATATATATATATATATATATATATATATATATATATATAATATATATATATATATATATATATATATATATATATATATATATATATATACATTTACATGTAATTTTGTTATCTACCTCTCAAGGTAAACTTTATATTTTAACACAAGATTAGCTACTAATCAGCTTATTGGGGAATTGAATACGAATCCTGATAATGTTAAAAATTAAATTTCACAATTTTAAACTATGTAAAACAACATTTATTATAACTGATATATATAAGTATTCGTAAATATAGTAAATTTAAAAAAAATTAATTTTTTTTTTTAAATTTACTGTATTTACTTAATTTACACCTGAATTTATTGTATACTTTCATATAATTTATGTTTAATAAGACTTAAGTCAATTGTTTTGTTATGATAAATTTATAAATTATTTTTAGAATAAGTAGATACCTCTGCGTGCAGAACTGACGTAGCTAAAATCCAAGGTGATGAGGCTAAAATAATCAATAATAGTTCTCCAAATCCATACATGGTGTAATAAGACTATAACAACCCTGAACCATTATGAAGTACACTGTATAAGAACATGCTATTACATATAGATTTAACTGAATCGTAATACATCCGTCTACACAGCATCACAGCACTAGCTAACCAGTATTTGATAACAGACCACGGTAACACATTCCAGCACGAGGTAAACCATAACAGCTTTGTTGATTGTCTTCGACAACGCGTATTTTCTTTCGCGACCACTACTGCTCTAATTGTGCTACCAACTGGTGTTTACAAATTATCTTGGCACACAATCAATCGATATCTAGTGAAATAATCATTATTTTGCTGTGATTGGAATGTTTTGTGCTTTGAAAAAATACTTATCAGTTTTAATCAGTAAAAATCTTTTTACTAATCAGTGATTTGCAGAATGGGCTAGCACGATGTCACTCAAGTTCAAACAGAAGATAGTTGATATTTTTAATTATAAACTCTAAACTCATTATTTCGAATTGATGGATTATTAATTCCAAATAAAGTGGTGAAAATAGAAATGAGCAGGATTGTCCATTTCAAAGAGTTCAATTAGTTAGTTGTACGTTGTGAGTTGGACAAAATAACGAAAGATTGGTAAAGGGGTTTTACTTTTAAAGATAAAAGAAAAAGGCAATAGGTAGAAAAATAGAGAGGAGATGAAAGTAATAAATATGGACAGTCAAAAGTTTTACTTAGCTAAGATCCGCGACAAGCAAAACAATAACAGAAAATTAATAATGTGTGTTTTTCCGTTGGGTTTAGTGGATTTATTTGGAACTTAAACCAAAAACTTACCGAAAATCGGCCATCAACTCTCCACCCACCAACCACTATAAACAACGCCAAACACACACTATCACTTTTCCATCTTGTACACGACACGTGTTTCGCCCCAACACGAGGCATCTTCAGGTATAGTAGACTCTACGGAAGACACTTTTCGGTTGTCTTCCGTTGTGTATAGTGGTTGGTGGGTGGAGAGTTGATGGCCGATTTTCGGTAAGTTTTTGGTTTAAGTTCCAAATAAATCCACTAAACCCAACGGAAAAACACACATTATTAATTTTCTGTTATTGTTTTGCTTGTCGCGGATCTTAGCTAAGTAAAACTTTTGACTGTCCATATAGTGATGGATTTCCGCAAAGTAACGCCTGACTCCATTAATAATCTGAAAGTAATAAAATTTATTCAGTTCAATGTAGTGCCCTTAATTTAATTTTGTTTTATTTATATACAATATAACATAAAAACAATGATAAATTTCTTTATTGTACGCCAGAAACAATGTTATATAATAATTAATCATATCGTTATGTTTATTATAAGAATGGTCTTAAAGCTAATGGCGATTTTTTACAGACAACCGTATCCATATAAATAGGTTTATTGTATTGTTGGAGAATAATTAAAAACCATTATTTGTGACATTTATAACTATTAAATTTACAGAATTTTCTCTCATAGTCGCAGTGTGGTAGGGGCCTTGAAATAAAATGTCAGTTCAGACTAGAATTACATACTATGATGACACCATATAAGAACTACATATATGCAATATATAATTTGTTAATTAAAAAAAGGTTTCGAATGATTTTGTTCTTTTTATTAAAGACAGATTATAACAACAAATATATTTTAGGTCTTTTGAAATGAATTTATTAAATAAAACAAAGGGAATTTACAAGTTCCGTAGACTTTCATTTACTCTTTCCTTTAACTTTACCTACTTCTTTTAGCGTCCAAATTTAAAAAAAAGTGTTTCGTTTTCATAAACTTTTTAGATATCTTTTAATGGCTCACGTAACTGTCATTTCCTGTTTCATTACTTCCGAGATCAGTCAGTCAATCGCTACTGAAATTATTCACCGATATCTATCTCCTCGGAAGTAAATGCTTAGAAGAATAGATTTGAGCGATACATATATAATAATCGTTTTACAAATATATCATGACTCTATTCATGAGATTGAACTTTATAGTTCAAAGTATTTATTTGCGTATGTTATGTAATATTACGACAGCATTTTCTTTTTGAGTTTGAAAAATAGTTATAAATCATGAAATTTCCTTCACCTTGATTGTATTAAATACATTCTTTTATTAATTAGTTACCAAAAAATTAAGCGATCAATTTTAAACTTTCATATGATTTGAGACTTGCAACTTTTAACAATGCTCAAAACTGGATTACAGTTAAATACCCGTTTTTCTATATGTCCGTTTTTTTTGTTTGTTCGATACATATTATACAATTTATTACAAACTCACTTCCCGATGAGTAAGATTAGAGGCTTGAAACTTTAAAAAATGGCTCAAGACTAAAAGTTGAAGGTAATTATATTAAATAAATAGTACCTTAATCTAATAAATAAAGTACGAATTTTCTGAAGCAACCCATTGCCGTGTAATAAATAACGTAAAGCTTACTAAGACTTAGACCTTAACTAGGGCCATACATAGATTACGTTACACGTTATGGGGAGGTAGGGGATCAACAAAGTGTGACATGTACAAAGTGCGACAAGCATAATTTTTTTTTCAAAAATTATGAAATTCATTTTAGAATCTTGTTTCACAATTACCTCGTATCCTCGAATATATACATAGACGATCGTCTTAAGGGTATGAAGTACGGGCGACCAAAAACCTTTAACCGTTCACTCTCGAACAAGGGGCCACCCATAAATTACGTCACATAAATTTTTAGATATTTGGACCCTCTATCCTTGTCAAATGTGACGTATTTATATTTTAGGATATACATTTTAAAGTTAGTACAACACTTCAAACATAAGACGATAATTGTTTTTCGGTGAGCGTACGAACTATCGCTGTTGCCAGGTGCCAAAGATATACAAATAAAATTAAACAATACTGATAAAATTAGTATAATAGTATTTAAAAAAATTTCGTTAGAGTTAAAGTTGAGTTATGACTTGTCCCCCCTTTATCATAGGATGTCACACTTTGTTGACTCCCTTCCTCCCCCTTAACGTGTATATATGCGTTGTAAATTTGAGAAAGTGATATTCAACCCGTGAGACACTCGCAGATAAAAGTGAGACACGTGTCTCACATAATCTGCATTGACCTTATCGAATAATAATAATAATAATATATATTTATTGTTCATTGATAAGTTTACAATTTTTATGTCAAGGAAATTTAGTCTACTTGCAAAGTTGACAAACAATTATAAATATTATTGTCCTTAATAACATTATTAATCAAAAATTTGGATAAATATATTATCCAACTGTGTATATGAATAGAGAGGCTTGCAATTCTAACAACGACAGTTAATTATCATTAATTTAAAGGCCAAGACAGCGACTGTACCAAAGTTTTAAATATTTTCGGTACGTGAAATGTCAGGGTGATTACAAATATTATATATTTTCACGATGATAAAATGTTAGAGCAAATAACGAAAATTAAAAATTTATTAAGTACTGCACTGCTACTTTTTTTCTGCTTTAAAGCGCTCATAACCTAATAAAATTAAATTTTCGTTTACCATCCATCCATATGCGGATTTTTTTATATGTCACATTATAAAAGTATGTCACACAGTAAAAGTAGTGAAAACAGTTTTTTTGGTATTGCTTTCTATCTCTTTTTGTTTACAGTTATAGTAGAACTGTAAACAAAAAGATATAACAGAAGTAAAAACACTATCAGCTCAATTTTATCCAAATTACGGTATAATTAACAAAATATTATTAGGTATTACCGCAATTTGCTTCGTTCAATATAAACAACCCGTGTGACCCTACGCGTCAATAAAATATATGATACCTAGTTAGTTAGTATATCTACATATTATACATTTCTTTTTATTGTTTAACATTACCTTGCGCATCTAGAATTTTCCTATCTTTATGCGAACTTTTTTGGTATTGACTAAGAAACAAATTACAAAAAATATTATATACATCTAACAAAAAACATGAATAGCCATTTTAAATACAGCCTATTTGAGATTTTATATGCGTATATTTACTGCGATTACTCACCATCAAATCGTTTTCTTTGGAATAGTAAGATAAAAAAAAATGAGCAGGCGTGTCACCTGATGGAAAGCAATCAACGCCGCCAGGACAATCAAGATATCCGCAGAAAAGTGTCACTATGGCAAGGGGGAGGGGGAGGAGGGTTTGGGCCTCCGGTACTCAACCGCTCACCGGACGTAGCTAAGCTACCACTCAGACGCCGATTTTCTGCGAGAGTGTGGAACTTCCCCGGGCAAGCCGGCCATATGCCATTCTTGACTAAGTATTCGTCTGCAGCGTGGCTTTCTACAACTACAAATTGCCGCATTTGCAGAAAGTTTCTATTCCTGGGTGAATCTAGTTTTGTTTAATTATGCACTTAATTATTTCTTTTGAGTTGAGTTTCCTATCAACATTATTTGTGTATTGAAGTGGCTACGACATTATAAAGTCAAATGTACGATAATGTAGGTATAAAGTACCTATTTTTTTTAATTAACTTAATTACTTTTCACCATAAACAATCATTCTATTTTTACATTTTATTTATAACAGTGTATTTTAATGGAAACTCGTGTATATATTACCTACCTGTAACAGCAAAGTTGACAAAAGTATATATATATGTACATATTTGCCACATCCTTACGGGCTTTTAGCTATAACGTACTGATGTCTTTTGTTTCTAATTAGATCCTTGAATTTTTCACGTTTTGCACATGCTCTAGCATGATGTCTTCTAAGACAATTAAATTTGACTTTGTCGTTCAATGTATAAACCTATAACGTACTACTATATTGTGACGTTAAGATTACTACTATATTATAACGGTTTTTATTACTTTCTTCTATTAAGGAATTAATATAACTACCATAACAACTATCTTATTTACAATCCATCTTGTTATGATGAATTTTCTTAGGTACCTATGTAGGTACTATGTAGGTACTATGTAGGTGGGTAGGTTTTTTACTTGTACAGTGTGTATGTATGTACATACATACACACTGTACAAGTAAAAAAGATAACTATGCAAAAACCATATAAATATAAAATCATGTACATATAATATTATTCTCACTTTTAATAAAATGAACAAAAATCATTGTCGGTATAAAACGATAATTTGCAAACTACTTATCATTAATTTTAATTTATTTAAAATATCAAATGTGCATGCTTCTGGGACGACCTCCAAAAGGCACTTGTTTTTTTTATTTCATCAAATCTGATGTTTTTGTTTTACATCTTAGGTCACAACCTACGGCCTTAGATTATATAATAATCTACAAATGTCTACGATAACTTCATGAATTAAGTGAAAACAAGATAAGAGACATGGTTGTATTATTTTTTATAATAAATGATCAATTTATAATTGTTGCTTTATAATAATAATTTTGCCAATTAAAACCCATTTACCCGTGTGTCTATCTGATCCGAAAAATTACCTAGGCGTTTGATTATAATTATTATAATATATAAATAGCTGAATGTAAATAACCTTTGTCAACATGTATAATAAATCTAAAATGAAAAATGTATTTAAAATAGCAAGCAGACGGAAACAAATAAAAAGTCATTTGCCAAAAAAGGGTGGTTTTGATTTTTCTACACAATTGTAATAATTTAATTCTAAACAGGTTATAATAGCCGAACTATGTTACGGGCACTTAATAAAGAACCTGGGTATAAAAAAAATTACACTACTTTAGACTAAATTAAACTTATTTTTCGCGGGTTTGTTATAAGTAGGTTATCAGGCAACTAAAACTAACTTTTAGTTATTTTTACTAGAACAATTTATGTTTGTCGCATCATCCTGCCTTATTGTGATTTAAAACCGATATCTTTGTGTCTATTGCAATAAGAGCTAGTAAAATCATAGCGCTGCTGGAAGAAGTGTGTAGCCCATGTTATGTTTCACAGCGGTTAAATATGAGTCGATCAACCGTCCAAAGAACCTGGACTCGATGCCTATCTTGGACACTAGGTAACTGGAGGAGTGTACTCTTCTCCGATAAGGCTCGAATTTGTCTGCATGGTGATGATGGACGTCGGCGAGAGTTACGAAGACCAGGGAAACGCTATGCTGACGTGTGTTATTTTATATAACAAAAAATAATGTTAAAGCAATGGACAGTATTTTAAAAATTTTTTGTGTTTATTTCATTTTTTGTTTGAAGTAGGTATTTAAATATTTAGTGTTACAATTTCTTTGAAATTCAAGTTTCAACTGGTTTCAGTGTGAGCAACTAGAACTAATCATTATCATTAAGTGCGTGTCACTGCAAACTCAATAATGTCTAACGTATGTGTACTATGTGACGATACGTTAATTATGATTTGTAGTTATTTAATATCATTACTATAATTACAACACTACTTTAGTTTTCGTTATCAATATACATGAAATAAAATGCATAATAGTACTTAAGGAGGTAATCTTCTGGTGGCAAGAGTCTCCCTCACAAATGTTTAGATTACCGTAACACCTTTCGTGTTAAAATAATTCCTACGTATGGCAAGCGCATTGCGGATCGCAGACTAGTTTTTATTACACAGGTAGACGCTGTTACTCGTCCAATGGTCTCATAAGGGTCTCGTACGACAACCACGAAAAGAAACGAGATGGCCCCTTATTATGCCGGTGATCATCAACTTTCAAGTATTCGCACCGCACATTTAACATTCGATTTAAATTTATAATAACTGACGTTCATTTCTTTAATGACTATAAAGCAATTTTAGCCATGTTTACATCAGTGGAGGACTAACGAGGGGTGGAAGGGGCGATATGCCACGTTGCCCCTGGTCCTGGGAGGCCTGCAAATGATCAAATCCTAAGCAAGGTTTTAAAATAAATGCTCAGTACCTAACTAAAGGGTATTTGGATTCAGAGATGTATTACAATTTTTAAATTAAAATTATGTACCTACGTCTAATGTGTATTCAATTTTCGTTTAGTTCCAATTTCACTTATATATTGCACTTGTATTATTTTTAATCTCTTTGTTCCTTTGCTAAAAGTTATGATTATCTAATGGTTAAAATCTTATAAATAATTAAAAAAATTGATTTGATTTAAAAACGTAAAATAAAATAAACTTTTTAGAGTGGGGGCCCCATTCAGCTTTGGCTCCCTAAGCCTCTGACGAGCTTGGTCTGATTTACATATTTCTCCTTCCTTATCCAGATGATTATTGAAATCTCTTTTAAAGTACATACGTCTTATATTAAAAACATTTAACAATATGATCATCATCTATGTACAATAGATTCTCTTATACATTAAAATTATTATATATAACCGAACGGCGTTCCACACTAAGTTCGTACTTAATGCTTATATGTGCTTTTTCAATTACTTGGTGGTTCTTCTTCTATATATCTATGATTATATTTTCTTTAACAACTTTGGCCGCTTTAGTTGTAAACTTAGAAAGCTACAACTTTATTGCTGACGTTTTTTCGTGAATGTTTATTTGTGTCCACGCAATCTACACAGATACCTAGATATCTGAGTGAATTTGAGCTTGTAATTTTCAGCCTTTTATAACAATAGTTACAGCATAACCACAACAATGTTCTATTACTTTATTCTTAAATAGTTGAAATAATAAGCAATAGAAATGGTCATAATCGGCCAGATTATGTAATTGGTCGCAACTAAAGTCGATAACGTCCGTCATGTAATTGCCTAGCGGTTGCGTCAGATTGATAAAAAGATGAAGATTCAAAATTCTATTATCGTAATTTCGTGCTCCGTAAAAGTTAAAGTTTATCAAACATTTTCAACACGAATTCAATGCTGTTACGTTAATGTTAACCCTTCATTCAGAGCGATAATGAAATGGCGACTTCCTAATGTTACATGTTGTAAATTAGATTTGTGCCACACGTGATCGCTACAATTAGTGATACATCAACATAATTATAAGTGTATAAATATGTATTTATTATTTATATAAGTAACTATATACACCGTTCTATGAATTCATCAAGATTTATTTTTAAAATATATTGTTCCATAAATGACACCAAATTTCACCGCCTTTTTTTCTACAAACATAAACAATACTGGAAAAATATATTGTTTACCTAATTTATATATAAACATTGCCGTGTATTCCGCAGTATCTTATCCTATCCTACTAATATTATAAATGCGAAAGTTTGTGATTATGGATGTGTTTGTTACTCTTTCACGAAAAAATTACTTGACGGATTTGGATGAAACTACAGTAATATAGGTTATACATCGGAATAACATATAGGCTACAATTTGTAATAATTTTATGTGATTTTGGTCGTAATATAACAATATGAGTCAATTACGTCGGAAAAAAATCTGGCCTTTGAGAGCTATCTTGGCGTACGCTGCCTAAACCATTGGAGTTTCACAAAGATTATGTACCGTAGGATTGTTTGTCTTGAATAGTTCTAAATAAAAGTCCGCGACAGCATGTAGATATATGCTGTCGCGGACTTTTATTTAGAACTTTTATGTGGAAGCCACTATGACCAAATTTGTGAACCATAAATTAAGTAAAAAAAAATATATTTATTTTAAATGATCTGTCACGAAACTTAATGTGGCAGACCAACTCCACGCGAGCGAAGCCGCGGGCAAAAGCTAGTTAACCATATTTAGGAGAAGGGGTTTTGTAATATACTCTTAGGTAATTCATGTAAATAAAATATTATGAATTGAAGTAAATACATGGAAATGCTTACACGCAATACAAAACAAAACACGATACTCTTAATAAACCTGTATAAAGGCAATATTGGTAAGTTACGTCAAATTACATACATCCGCAATCATGAAATATCATGAAAACCTTTAATCTTTTGTATTTACTTCAAATTTAGAAAATGTACAATTTAATATGTGATCAGTCAAAAGTTTTACTTAGCTACAATAAGATCCGCGACAAGCAAACAATAACAGAAAATTAATAATGTGTGTTTTCCTGCACGACACGTGTTTCGCCCCAACAGGAGGCATCTTTAGGTATAGTAAAAGTTAATTTTCACTTTTCGGTTGTCTTCCGTAGAGTTAAAAGTAACTTTTGAATGTCCACATAGTGATGGATTTCCGCAAAGTAACGCCTGACTCCATTAATCACGTACATTTAGATTAGATTTTCGTCCCATTTAGTCAGGAAGCGTCCCATGCGCACGAGTCTATTACCTGTTTAACGTTTGTCATTACTACGATACACGTGACCGACTCATCGTTACTTCATATTCTCAGTGATAAGGTGTATTGTACATTTCAAAGTCTAAGTCTATTATACAAACACAGACAAAACGCATTATAAAATTCTGGCATTAATATTACTTAGAAGATAGCTACTCATCTGTCTGCGTCATGCTGTCTGATTTGCGGTGACTGTTTTATATGACTTCCGCTGTGTTCAATTTTATAGATTATTAGAGACTTGTAAGAGCAAATAGAGTAGTTATGTGTTGTAACTAGTTACAGTTAAAATGTGAAGTCGTAGTTTATAGAAAACTGATCTTATATATAATTATTTATTTGACCTATTTCTATTCTAAAATTAATTATTTCTATTATATCAATAAATATCTTCTTAATGACAATCTTTTATTAAGTGTTGTCCTATGGAATAAAAATAATAATTTATTTCAAAAGTACCTGAACACTTTTTGCATACGTTAATAACAAAATTAGAGAAATAGCCATCAACTTCTCAAAGTCATCAGTATCAACTTCTTCCATTTGACCGCATTCAAAGTCGTGCGATCCGAATCATTGATGACCAAGATCTCACCGATCGGCTTGATTCTCTAGCGCTGCGGAGAGATGTCTCATCTCTCAGCATTTTTTACCGTTTCTATCATGGGGAGTGCTCCGAGGAATTGTTTGGAATAATTCCCGCCGCCGAATTCCACAACCGCACAACTCGCCGTAAAGGAAAATTTCATCCCCACCATCTGGATGTGTGGCGATCTACTACGGTGCGTTTCTCTCGTAACTTCTTTCCGCGCACCACCAGTTTGTGGAACCAGCTACCCTCGGCGGTCTTTCCGAACCGATGCGACATTGGAACCTTCAAAAAACAAGCCTATACATACCTAAAGGGCCGGCAACGCTTCCGCGTCTCCTGCGGTGTTGCGGTTGTCTATGGGCGGCGTTGATTGCTTTCCATCAGGCGACACGCTTGCTCGTTTGCCCTTCTATGTATAAGTATGATGAAAAAGTATATATAAAGATGTATGTGTGTTTGTGTGTCCGCATCAATATCATCACCGTGGTCCGCGATCTGACCACGTTGGTTCTTGCTGAAGACCAGCGCCAGGTGCTCAGATAGAACCTGGCATATACTGAGCAAGAACCATTTTATGACACTTGTCAGATTCAAATTATTTTCTTTTTGTTTTTTTATTTGTATATTATAATATTAGGTCGGGACAAAAGTATTTTCGTATTGTTCATACAAAGGAAAATGTTTTTTTAGGTATAATTTTTTATTTATTTATAATATGTATGTGCCGTTTTGATCAATGACTTGTTGCCATCTTGTGGGTAGTGCCATGAACTCATTTCTGTAGAAATTTTGAGATTTTTGATTAAAAAAATCTGACAGCACTACCTGTCACAGTGTTCTTTTGAGGTTAGCTTTATGCTTCCTAAAGAGTTCTGCAATGACCGAAACAGGTAGAAATCTGATGGAGCAAGGTCAGGGTTATACGGAGGATGCATCAACAGGTCCCAGCCAAGCTCTCTCAATTTTTGCTGCGTGGCTATAGATGAGTGCGGTCTGGCGTTGTCATGAGGGAACACCATGCCCTTCCTATTCACCGGCTCCGGCCGGTTTTTCTCAATAGCTTTTTTAAACCTCATTAGTTGCTGACAGTAGAGAGCAAAATCGATAGTTTACTCCACTTTCTCAAAGATGGCACTGATTTTATCTGTGACAGAGCGTCCAGAGCGAACCTCATCTTTCACACTAAAATTTCCAGACTTGAAACGCTTTAACCACATTTGTGCTACTCTTATTGATACCGCATTAGGTCCGTAAACTGCACAAATTTTATTCGCGGCGTTCGTCGCCTTTTTACCTTTTTTGTAATAAAATTGACAATGTACCGAATTTCTTCGTCACATACGTTCATTTTGCTTGCTTGAAAAACAATTGAAAAAAAGTGGGAACTAGTTTTTTTATTTATTTATTGCATCTTCAGAATGTCACATTTAATGGTATTAAAACCAGCCAGTTACATTCAGTACAGCCAAAGAGGTTTGATTACTAATAATACATTCAAAATACGAAAATACCTTTGCCCCGACCTAATATTATTGAGGTTTTAATTTTAGCTATTGTAAAAAAGGTGTCATCAATAAAGTTTTTTCTATTTCTATTATTTATTTAATTGATTGAGATCTGGACCAATGTATAATAATCTATTTTTACTTAAAATTTTAATATTTATTGAAAGAGGTGAAATATTATTGCAAGTGTATAAAATGGAAGGTTGGCTAAGACTTTTTGGGGGTTTGAACTCCGCCCCTGCCTAAGGCCTTGCCTCACACTATTAGAGGTATGTAGGTATAGGGTTTATCGTGAAGACAAACCCTGAAAGTTTATGAGATATATGCGTAGGATAATGTCATCAAGAACAAGTACTGATTGATAATGAACGATATTATTATCATAAATAATAAAAGAACTAATTTTATGTGCCATAAAATTTCAATGATGATATAGATTTAATACTTTACTATCCGTAAAAGAAAATGGGTACTTACGATGACGAAAACCTGCTAAATCCATTTGATGATTGCGTTTGTTGCTCACTAATTATTAAATTAAAAATAATCACCTTGTGGTTGTTTTAATTTCATTTGGATACATTAAATGTTATTCTGTTGCGAGTTTTATAATCGAATATAAATATTTACATCATACATAGTTGATAGTCATGCACGAGCTTTCTAAATAACAAACAGTATAATGCAAAATTATATCATGTTTTTGAACAGCTATCATGATTATCTCTGAACTACTCCGAATGACCTCCCGATAGTCAGAGAGTCTTAACCACTGATTTTTCTAGTTAATAAAACATAAGATTACTATAATAACAAAAAAAGCAAACGAATTACTTTTTAATATATTTGAATATTACTTAACTACGAACTTATTTCGCTTAAAGACACAATGTGAGTCTACATTACGGAAACTCGCCACTGAACACGGTCTTAACAGTTCTTAAATCCAAGCGCGTTCAAATCTGGGATTACCGGACTGCGATACCAGATCGATCGGACGTTAAACCAAACGGTTGCTCTAGGTACGGCATAACTACAAAAAATTGCAACCCTATTGGTAGTACCGTCTTCTTTGGATGCTCAAATCAATGAAGTCTTTATGTCTTTGTGTCTTTGATTGTGTTAAAGTCGATCACGAGCTTTTTGGTTACTGCACTGCTTAGAATTCGTCAGCTTACATGAAAATTTTTTTTGTGCGAATTCAGAATACTGAAAATGTCGCAGAAAACTGAAATATTATCGTTAAAAAATAAGTGGAGATGAAAATAATGGATGATCGATTGGCTTAGTGGCGGGGCCCTCCGCCCGCGCAGTCAATGGTCGCGGGTTCGATTCCCGGATCGGAATAAATATATATATGAATTTATAAATATTTATTCCGAGTCTGGTAACCCCCTCAATCCGCATTTCCTTTCCTGCCCTTTCCTTTCTTCTTTATCCCTTCCCTTTCTTTCCGCCAATCCACGGTCTGCCGTGCCAAAGGATGTCGTGGCTAAGGGCGAGCTTAGTCGCAAGCGTGCCGATTAAGCTCGCCCTTAGCCACCACATCCTTTGGCATGGTGCCTTACCTCAGAATACAGGGCTCTGCTGGGGCTGACCTCCATCCTCCCTTGCGATTCGTGGGCTTCACTGAAGCGAATTTAATATACGTAATTTCTTGAAAATGACGTCGACGTGGTTCGCCACCTGTCACGTCCTGATTCTCACGAGGGCGAGAATCTGCGTTCTGAATTCTGCGAATCGTTTCGCTGCGATGAATGGTAGCGGATGAATCTCTGTGGTTTTTGCGTACTACTCCTGCGGGGGATAGGCGTGTATATATATATATATATATATATATATATATATATATATATATATATATATATATATATATATATATAAACATGTTGAAGAAGAAACTTAAACGAAACGAAAAAACTTAGACGTAAAGCAAGAATAAACTGTTAGCCACTTTTTCAGATCAAAGTCCGCACACAATCAGGGCCGTCATTACCTGGGGGTTCAAGGGGTGCAGCCGCACCCGGGCGCGGGGTCCTAGGGGGCGCCGAATGCTAGAAATTGGAAATTTTATTGAAATATATAATTTTAATACAAGTATATATATATATAAACGTTGATTTTTATTTGTGCATTTTTCGTAAATTACAGAGTTTTAAGAAATTAATAAATAAAAGATTAAAATTAAAATTATATTCCGTTTTATTACAGCAGCAGGGGCGCGGGCTGATTACCCGCACCCCAGCGCGGAATATGCTTAAGACGGCCCTGCACACAATTAATAAAGTCAAAGTAACAATAAACTCTTTGACTATGTTTTCAGAATAATAATGAAAATACATATTAATATTGGGGCTCGTTATCTTTAAGTGAACGGGTTTTGGAGAATTATTCGCAGTTGTTGTTCACAATTTGTGCCCACTAGATAGTTCCCTAGTAGTACACCTTTTGATATTTCGGTGCTTAAGTGTATATTTTTTTTGACATTATTTCAGTTCCCTTTTTAAGTTCGGGGACATATTCATACTTTAGTGAATCTAGGAAGGAATTAAATGGTATAGAGTGCTTTATAAAATTAGTTGCTTTATAATTAAATATAAGTAGGAAATAAGGCTATTTAAAAAAATCCGCTTATATATTTTTTAATTATTAGGTAATACGTATAAACAATCTTAATATTCCTGTTAGACCACGGACAGTTTAAATCCCTGGGGGTAGCCTATGTTCAACAGTGAACGACAACATATTTCTAATGAAGTTGAATGTATTGTTGTTGCCACCAGATTTGCGACTTTACCTTGGAAAGAAATCTTACCGGTTATAGTGTTTTTATGTTTTCAATAAACCCGTCTACACAAACCATATAGGGGATTGAATATTTGATTGTTAATTGAAAATGTTTTCTACCATGGGTGTTGTAGAAAGCCAGTTTTAAAAAATATATAATTTTAATTTTTATGTTTCCTTTTGACATGTTTTGCCTAACCGTTCAGTTAGGTAAAACAATAACAAATCGTCATCTTTGATGGCAATGAGTTATAACTGTAATGCCATTGTTAAGTAAAATACAATAATATCAAATCTGTTGTAATGTAACTAGTCAGCTTGTCACGTGTCAAAACCTTCTATGGACTTTTACATTCAACATAAAAAAAAGTCACGATACACGCATTTATCTCAAATCACTTCAGTTATCACCCTAATCGAACTATATTATTTAATACGCCACCACAATTAAACAACATAACTGATGATAATGTAAGATTATGAAAATGATATTGCATTTTCATAATCTTACATTCGTCACTGAACAAAACACAACGTCACTGATGTAAGTAGGCGGGAAAGTCCATAATATTCTTTTACATAACTAAACCCTATAAACTTTTTTCTAACAGAAATGTTTAAAGTTAAAAATATTTGATATCAAAACAGCAAGATTTATAAGGTCAAAAGGATTTATCGATAACCAATTTTTCGTATTCAAACTGTACCTAATTGTTGTCTATGTCAAAAATATTATTTTATAATGATAAACTTACGTAGATATAACAATTTAATCAATTTTGTTGTAAAAAACAAATTCTCAAGGCCTTTTTACTTTGTCCATTTGTTTATCCAAACTAATCTCGGGAACGGCTAACTCTATATTGATGGAATTATTGTAAAAACCACTTTAATTTTTTAACTTCACGGATACTTGTACAATCAAATCAGTTTTTAAAATTTTGCTAATATCTGTCTGTTTATGCGGAGGATGTCTTCCAGTCTATGTAATTGAGTTGCACTCTATGAGATAATTCTGAGTCTAGGGTTTTACTACAGATGTACCTATTAATAATTAGCAATTGGCCACCAAAACAAAAATTATCTAAAAGCCTTAAAACTTGTTTAATTAATTTTAATCGATAAATGGTTTAACAAAATATATATATATATATATATATATATATATATATATATATATATATATAGTATATATATATATATATATATATATATATATATATACTATATATACTATATATATATATATATTTAATCTCAACATATTTTTTCTATAAAGGTTACATATAATCAAAACAAAATATTCTGACCAATAGCTATTGTTTAGCTTCTGACGGCAGAGCGGAAACCTGTTTCTGATTGGTTACTATTCGGAGCGCTGTGGCGCCTCTCCGACCTTATAAATAACAGCGCGAACTCATGCAAGACCTCTTTTCCACAGTATTAATTCAAGGGGATTTTATCGGGTTATTTTTGTGAGCTAACTACAAATTCAGAATGCCGGAGACTTCAAAAATGAATGGATACGCAAAAACAAACGGACACAGTTATGATATGGAAGATGGATCAGTGTTTTTATTTACATCAGAATCGGTCGGCGAGGGACACCCAGGTTAGTTTTTCAATTCAGGACTACATGATATCAGAGCGAAAGATGGCCGACTTAAACATGTGCGTGAAATATTATGTTAAATCAACTCATTTGTGTTTTGCTGCGTCAAAATTTCAACTGGACAAAACATATTTCTATTTTAGTATTTGTAAAATATGGGTCGGTTTATTATATTGCATATAAACCGCCACAATAATATTTTGTTACATCATAAATCGAAGTTTTCTTTTAATATAATTGATTTGAACAATAGTCAATAAACACGCGAACACGTGGTGTGAGTTTGGTTTTGATGATTTTGAACTTAACCTTCAATTTATACGAACTAAGTAAGATTGAACAAAACAAATTTATTTTTTTTGCAGATAAAATGTGTGATCAAATAAGTGATGCAGTCCTTGATGCACATTTGAGACAAGATCCTGATGCCAAAGTAGCTTGTGGTGAGTTCAAATGATTTCAATAATAAACAATCTAAAGATATTTTTGGAAATGTAATTTTTTCGTAATCGTTAACAGAAACTGTTACAAAGACGGGAATGGTCCTGCTATGTGGTGAAATCACATCCAAAGCTAATGTGGACTACCAGAAAGTAGTAAGAGAAACAGTAAAGCACATTGGATACGATGATTCCTCTAAAGGTAAGACATACAAATATTTTTCATTTAATAATTAGTTATGTGGTTACAAAACACAATCCATTGGCTCTTAGCCAAAAATTACATTGAGATTTTATACTAGAGAAAATACCGTTTTGACTTCTATGCTAGCACATGCTGAGTGATTGTTTTATCAATACTAGGTTTTGATTGGCGCACACTAAACTTGTTAGTGGCTATTGAAGAACAAAGCCCAGATATAGCAGATGGGGTCTATCGAAACAGAGATGAAATTGATTTTGGGGCTGGAGATCAGGTACAATCAAACAGAGCGTATTGCACGAAAATTTGGGTCTAAAATGTATAAAATATTTAATTTAACTATGGATTCACACATTGCATGGTTTCATTATTTGTCCTTAAGTTCATTGGGATCCTTGATAGGAAATACATGTATTTTTAAAACACTGATTGGGCTGAATGTAATAGGTTGAATTTTTAAATATTTAGGAGATATTATGTTAATCAATATAAGCAAGTAGGTCATATTATTAATAAGCATGTTGGGACCAGGGTTTGATTACAAGACTTGCAGTGTGATGCTTGCTCTGGATCAGCAGTCACCAAACATTGCAGCGGGAGTGCATGAAAACAGATGTGAGGAGGATGTTGGTGCAGGTGATCAGGTGAGACTCATAATAGGAGTGCGTAAATTGTGTTAATAGTAAGATTTATGATTACAGGTCACTCTTGACCAGATATGCACCTCTATTATCTAGGCTAAACTTGCTTTATTGTAAAAAACATTTAAAATTCCAAAGATATCTACTTAGGTCATATGTTAAAATGATAAAAAAGTAATGCTACAGTTAAATATAACAATTTGATGTGAGTCAGTAAATGTTTACAAATAAATTAGAAATAGAAATTTGTTAATTAAAAAAACCAAGACTATTTATTTTGGTAACTAAACTTCATTTTGCATTATATGTACTTTTAATTTTTTCCTAATATGTTTTAAAGTAATAAAGTAAATACAAAACTGTTCTGTGACTAATTATTAATATTGATAAACATTGAATACCTGTTAGCTGTTCACAAATTTACCATAATGTATACTTAACTTACTTTTGAGCTGTAATGAATACCTTTGGGACCGCTATTACTAACACACACAACAATTTCTATTAGGCATATTCATAATTAT
Source organism: Baronia brevicornis (assembly GCA_031353405.1). Taxonomy (NCBI): domain Eukaryota; kingdom Metazoa; phylum Arthropoda; class Insecta; order Lepidoptera; family Papilionidae; genus Baronia; species Baronia brevicornis. Next base: position 59,514 of record JASFAT010003251.1, read on the forward strand.
ATTTTGTACATATTTTTAATTACGGTAAGAAAGAATCATTACTTTCAATGTGAGCTTTTTTTAAGGTTTAAAGATTGTCAGTTCATTTCATTACATGCTTTTAAGATTACTTTTTGTACATTTTTTTAAAAACAAATTCTAATTTCACTATTTTGGTTTAGGGATTAATGTTTGGCTATGCAACTGATGAGACAGAAGAATGCATGCCTCTCACAGTAGTCCTTGCCCACAAACTGAATCAGAAAATTGCAGAATTAAGACGAAATGGAGAATTTTGGTGGGCTCGTCCTGATTCGAAATCTCAGGTATGACATTTTCAGTTTAGAATAAACAAACTTATCCATAATTATTGTATATATTATCCTTTATTAATATATATTTTTAAAAACTTAAATTGATTATGGTATAGCTCATTTCATTTTCTTATCACATAGATATGTAGAAATGTATGATGACAGAAAAATGATTGTTAAATGAGTAAATGACACAAAGTTGTTACAAAATGGTTTATTTATATTGACTGATTCTTACATTTTATATAATTTAATCATTGATCATTTGTTTTTTGCAAAATAAAATTCTGACCAATTTAACTAAAACAACATCTACAAAAACTGTGTGTTCAAATATATAGTAGAAACACAGACACTCTTGATTACGATTGTACTTCGCCAATTCAAATTTTGAATTTCTATAAACATGTTTCAATCAGGTACTAAAATTATAATTTTTGTTTGTATTTTCTTATGAAAAACATTTGATTTAGTAGTGAGGTATGCTCAAGTAGCCATCATATGAATTTAATTATACAAGGTAAACTAAATGCATGGATTGAATACAAATTCAATTTACATAGCCAATTATTTTGAGTGATACTTTTACGACGTATGTATGATCATTGAGAAAAATTAATTATTATACAACAACCGTTTTTATTCATTTCAATTACTGGCTTTCAATAACAGTTTTTAAGCTAAGCTGCCCACATCAGTGTTCGCATATTTGATTCTCACATCGGGATATGTATATGTCGACATATTAGAATTAATATCATTATTTATTTTATGTAATAGACAAAACTAATTTTATTTGTATGTATTTTGGTGCCATCTGTTGGCAGATTGTGTAAGCATAATATTCTCTTGGTATGTTTGGTATTTATGTATGCAATAATTATTAAAATCGCACGAAAGAAACGACAGTTTCGTATAACAACACGTCCGTTAGACGATAAAGCCGTCACGCACGCCATCTATTGAAAATAATTGGAAGTAAACGGCGGCGACAAGAGGATTTCTCGTGGGAGCGGGCGTCCCTCAAGCGGACGAGCGTGGAGGGGAGCAAAGTTTTTTACGTGTGAGTGTGGTCCATTGTCGTAAGAATAGGATGAAGATCACACGCTGTTCACCACGTGTGTAACTTGTGTGGTGAGCTGCAGCGTGCGTTCAATGCGACTCCGAAGTACGTAACCGTGGTCTCCCAGCGTACGTCCTGCCCCCGAAGCTTAAGCCGTTTCGGGAGTCTGCCGAGGCCGGTCACGATGGCGGTAGTCTTCCCAACGTTAAGGACATCCGTCACGTATCCAGCCACTCGGGTAGCAGATCCGTTTGTGTATGCGACATAGAGGACAGGCGATAAGCAGCTGCCCTGAGGTACCCCGGCTTCAATGGGGTGCGTGGTGGAATCAGTACCCTCTGCATATATTGAATACATCGAAAAATGGATTGGCATGAATAGCCTCAAAAGACGAACACTTTTATTGTAACGATAGCTCAGCCAGAAAGATGGGCAAAAGTTGTACCTAGCGATTGGCAATATTTTGAATAATATATATGTAAGAATTTTTGCACAATTAATTTGCATTTTTATAAAAAAAAAAACAGCGAGAACTTAGTTGTGCACCTAATAATTTTCATACATAAAAACTAAAACAACTGTTTTGTTTCTAAATTACGTTGACTATATTCTTGACTGTATTAACTGTCATTACTGCCTCAGGTAACATGTGAATACATTTTTGCGGGCGGTGCTACAGTGCCACAGAGAGTTCACACAGTTGTGGTGTCCTTGCAACATTCAGAGAAGGTATGTTATCTTAAAAAGTGAAAGAATATTGTCATTTCATTATGAAAGTTTAAGTTTTTAGTATATTAAGAAGATAGATTGGTGTTAAAGATTTTGGACAGTCAGAATTTTTACTTGGCTAAGATCTGCGACAAGCAAACAAAAAATAGAATAATAATGTGTTTTACTGGAAGAAGTAGATTTACGCGGAACTTAAACAAAATCTTTTAGAAAAACGGCCGTCAGCAACTTTCCACCTCTGTCACCAACAACACTAAACACACACTCTTCCACAATGTACACGACACGTGTTCGCCTTAACACATGTCATCATCAGCTATAGTTGACTACGGAAATCCAAGTAAAAATTCCGACTGTTCAACATAGTAATTTATTTCTGTAAAGTAACACCTGACTCCATTAATCATGTTATATATTTTGTTTTTTTAGGTAACCCTTGATACTCTGCGTGAAGAGATTATGGAGAAGGTGATTAAAGAAGTCATTCCTATCCAGTATCTTGATGAGCAGACCATTGTGCACATTAATCCTTCAGGACTTTTCATCATTGGTGGCCCGCAGGTAAGATTTTTCACGTTTACGAACTACAAAGGCAGTGTGATATGTTGCCTGCTTTCAAATGTTTTTTTGCTTAATACTTTAAAACAGGTAACATAGACCCTTCGTTATTTTTCTTTTTAATCATTACTTTTTTAAAATCTTTATTGACAAGAAAGGGTTTGTTCTAATGAACATGCCACCTTTATAATACATAGGCAATATAAATATATATCGTTAAATTATATTTATCTACTATAGCTAAAACTACTACTTAAAATTAACAATTAGAAACTATTGGCCTATCATTAATATATCCTGGAACTTGCTACTGTTAGCAAATTCAATATCTCTTACCTTATTAAATTACAGACTTGACTACAAATTGACTATAGCCATTCCACATGACTATCTTGTTTTGCTGCAGCAATATTTTAGAAATAGTATGCGATTATGTAGATAGATAAATTTTTTTACACAAATAAATTAATATTATTGTAATCGATGCAACATAATATTTCGAAACAAATTTTTAATTCATTAAAAACACATCTCTTGATCAATTGATATTGTAAACTTTAAAAGTAAGTCAGTGTCAGTTTTAACACAACTATATACTATACTTAAGATTGATTGAAGATGATGTAGTATTTAAAATTTGGAGATTAGTCATCATTAATAATCTTGAACACTATAAATAAGCAAGAAAAGAGATCTAATATACCCAAACAATATATTGGTCAATGATCTAAAAGACTAAACAGTCATTTTCTCGTTATAGATTAGATATTGCGATAAGACTTGTTTAACTTGTGCTTGCGCCGACATCAAATGTCACAGTATATATATGTACGTCCATAAATCATCAGATAATAATATTACCTATATACATACTTTTTTTTCCACATCTTACATTTCTTGTCCACGGCCTCAGAGCCATCGGGCCCAGTATTCGATAAAACTTTTAAAGCCAATAGGCTACCAGCATTAACATCTTCGAATCAAATACATCTTACATTTATCGAATGTTTGTTCCAATTTATAATGTTAATGTAATGACCTCTATCGGAGACATACTCATCTACAAATAGAATAAAATTACATTTAACATAACGCTATATATATTATGCATATACAAAAAACTAGTTATTTAATGGTTCTCTATTTCTCATTCATTAATATTTACTATTGTCCTGACATATTATGAACACTTGATGGTTATAACACCATTCTAAAGTATTATATAGTAAAAAAAAATAAAGGCTTGAATGCTAGAGACCTGAAATACATTAATGCTATTTACATAATTAGACACTAGCCTGCCACAAAAAATTACGTGGATTGTAAGTAATTGAAAGGTATGGTGCCAGAATACTTTATTTATTATTATTATTATTCAGGTGTAAATATAAAATGATGTTAGATCTTAAACTTTTTAATTTCATCTGGTTAACCATAATCGAATTATTTATATCGTTGGTGCGTTTGTTAGTGATATTGTGACTTATGATCGACTTAGTAATTAGAAAGAAAAGTCAAAAATTAATTTTTTAAGACCACCATACAAATGGGGTAACACAGATACTAAAATCTACCGCTAAACAATATTGAACCTTCGATCGATTCGATCGATCTCACTTTCGGTCTCAGCTTGACTGGGCGCCTATTTGCCAACTCAGAGATGTCAAAATACTCTGCACCCTTTTCACAATTTTAAGCGATCCTTGTGCTCCATGTATTTGAAATAAAAGTTCCAATACCTAGGGGTTTCTAATAATATCTATCTACGTTCCACGGATATTCTAAAACAACATAACACACTGGCTTTATCTCTAAATCCTTCGCCTTAACGGCTATAAAGCTCTGGAAACGTGTGATCTCGGCTGAGTGGGGACATATTCCACAGGACACCATCAAAAGCCTGGTGGAAAGCATGCCAAGACTATTACATGCCGTAATTGCTATAAGGGGAGTTATTAATTTTAATTTTTATAATGTTTTTGCAAAGGAGTATATATGTGTGTTGTTATATATGTAATTATTAATATTCTTTAGTACAAAACCGTTAGAGAATGCCCAGTGGCATTAAGTCCGCCTGCTGTGCATTTTGTGCAAAAAAAAATTAAATAAATAAATATATTTTGTGAGCGTATAGGGCTTGCATCCGGTTTAGCCGGCGCATTCGTGCCGTAACATGGTTCTACTATTATTAAAAAGTTTTAAAGACTGTTAAACACATGTGCAGTCGGATGCCGGTCTGACCGGGCGCAAGATCATAGTGGACACTTATGGCGGGTGGGGCGCGCACGGCGGGGGCGCTTTCTCCGGCAAGGACTTCACGAAGGTGGATCGCTCCGCTGCATATGCAGCGCGATGGGTGGCCAAGTCGCTAGTCAAGGCAGGGCTCTGCAGGCGCTGCATGGTGCAAGTGAGTATTACACTATATATTTTTTTTGTAAAAACATAAGCAAGCATATAATCTGATGGAAAGTAATACCGCCGCCCATACACATCCGCAACATCCGAGGCATCACACTTGCGTTGCCGACCTTTAAGATATGAGTAGGCTTATTTTTGAAGGTTTTAATGTAGTATCTGCGTTTTGCAGATGATATCGTGATCTTGGCAGAATCGCTAGAGGAACTGCAAGGGATGCTGAACAGCCTAAATGAATCCTCTCGACGAGTCGGTTTGACCATGAACTTTGATAAAACTAAAGTCATGGTCAATGATCATCTGGATCCACAACCGACCGTCGTCAGTGGTAAAACTCTCGAAGTTGTCCAGGAGTGTATCCACCTCGGTCAAGTCTTGCAATTGGGTGGAGACAACTTCGAGAAAGAAGCTGATAGAAGGATTCAGTTAGGCTGGGCAGCATTTAGGAAACTCCGTCCGGTCTTCTCGTCGCCCATACCTCAGAGCCTGAAGACGAAAGTCTTCGACCAGTGTGTCCTACCCGTACTCTCCTACGGCGCCGAAACGTGGACGCTGACAGTCCGTCTGCTTCATAAGCTCAGAGAGCTATGGAGAGAGCTATGCTCGGAGTTTCTCTGGTAGATATGTTTCGGAATGAACAAATCCGCCAGAGAACTAAAGTCACCGTACATAGCTTTTCGAATTAGCAAACTTAAGTGGCAATGGGTTGGTCACGTCTGTTGGAGATCCGACGATCGTTGGAGCAGACGAGTGCTGGAGTGGAGACCGCGTCTCGGTAAACGTAGTGTGGGACGCCCCCCGGCTAGATGGTGCGACGATCTGCGCAGGGCGGCTGGCAGAAACTGAATGCGTGTAGCCGAAGATCGGGCTAGGTGGCGCTCCATGGGGGAGGCCTATGTCCAGCAGTGGACTGCCGCAGGCTGCCGATGAATGTAGTATCGGTTCGGAAACATCGCCGAAGTCAACTGGTTCCATAGCTAGCGGTCCTGCAATAAAGCTTTAGGAAATACGCACCATACTGGGTGACCATTCAGATGGCGGACATTAAACTTTTCCTTTCGACGAGTTGTACGACAGTAGAATTCGGCGTCAGAATACCTTCGTTTTTATTTATAGATGATGCCAACGTCGTATAGTGGACTATTATGGCTGTATTGATAGATTTGTATTATATAATGTTTCTGTACTGTTAATATAATATATAATCTAATCTATACATGTACTGTTAATAACGATGGAATTTGTAATGTATCGATTTCAGGTCGCCTATGCAATTGGTGTAGCTGAGCCACTTTCTATCACAGTCTTTGATTACGGTACGTCTCACAAGACACAACAAGAGCTTCTTGCCATAGTACAAAAGAACTTTGACCTTCGGCCGGGTAAAATTGTCAAGTAAGTGTATATAATATTTATAATAGTTTAGGATAAATAATTCTATTATAACTATCACATATTGGTATCTTAAGTTGATTTAATTACAAATTGTTTACTGTTAGTTTCCTGCAGAATATACGTCATGTCTATTATCATTACAGGATATAAGCATTTCAGCATAATTTGCCACCCTCCACTCATCACTCATTTTGAGGGCAAGATATTTAAATAGTCTAACAGAGAGGCAAGACTTTGTCTTTACTCACAAGTAACGAATTTTAAGACATTAAAACGTTTGTTTCCTATAATAGAATAGGGTTACCCTTTGAAAAAAGGCGGGTACAAGAAGAGCTCTACGCCAAAACGCCAAACGAGACGAGATTTAAGGCTAGACCACCTGCGGTAATTAATTATAATTATGTAGGGCGAATGCTAACTTGCAGTATATGGGGAAATACATATACTGCTAAAATGGCTTATGTTGCCATTTGAGAGCTCACCAATGAAGCTCTCGTTGGATCGCCAGGACTAAAACCGATACCGAACCAGGGTCTCGTAAAAGGTGACTACGATTGCAAATAAAATAGAAAATGAAAAATTACGTCGTAACCCCCAATCTTGGCAGGGGAATTGGAGATTGCGTATTAGGTCTTAATACTCGCGTAAATACTGCGCTGTCCATCTGGTATTTATTTCTGTAGTCGCCTCGAAAGAAATCCACGGAGAGAAATAGGGTGGCCTCATAAATATATGCTATGAATATTTCTTACTATTCTTCTTCGTTAATTCTTGTGAATAAAAATGTTAAAACCTAATGTGTTACCTTAAATATGAGAAAACACTGACTAATAAAATACAGTTATATCTTGAATAGAAGACAATGGCATTGCTAAACTATGAAATGTGTGTCACATAAAGATTATTTATGCATTTTTTATTGAATTACAGAGAACTGAACCTTAAAGCGCCGATATATCAGAAAACGAGTACATACGGGCACTTTGGCCGCGAAGGGTTCCCATGGGAAAATCCAAAGCCACTCATTGTAGATTGATTTGGGAAGTAAAATCTAGAACATTGTAAATATTCCACCAGTATATTTTAAACACTTAATTTACGTGTGTTTTTGTAGGGAGAGCACGGAGATAATATCACTGATGTCTCTCTATAGACTAATGAAATAAATATTAATAATAAGTCTCGCAAATGGAACTGCCAGTTTCGCGGAGCGGCTGGGAGACGATGGACGGCGGTTGCATTTGCGCGATCCACTGTATGTAATTTAATTGTTAAGTATTCGTTAGATTAGATGCATAGGCGTAACAAGTGCCGTCATTTCTGAATTTGAGTTAGTTCAGGGGTTCCAAACGGCAGTCTTATCATTTAAGATATGTGTAATTCGTACTACGCTCGTTCGTTTTATATAGAATCATGGGTGAAATATTAACATTTAATGTATGAACTCACTGGTGTATTTAACGATTGTTTTGCTTTTTGACAAATGAACTCGAATGATGGACTGCCAATAATCTAGAATGTTCTTTGTGAGCTTCGTCTAAGTGCTATGATTTCTTAGTAAACTACTTCTCTGGTTGCGTCACAGTGGAACAAGTGAGGCAAAGAACGTTGAGTTTATATTTTTCTCGTTCCACTGCAAATATAGTACTGCTTGGTGAGGCATCGTCGTTTACTTTTTAAGTTTTTTTTTAGATAAGTGTCAGTGAATTTTATCCTTTCCTTAGTTAGTGGCGTCGCCACCCGTGCAGTACATTTTGTGTTGTGTTTCTGAAAAGGATCGTAGTGGAAAAGAGCCATTTCGAAAACACACCGATTCATCCAGGGCAGTAGTAGTGCACTGTGCATTTAAAATGCTGTTTTTAATGGCGCACTAGCAATTTGACATGAAATTAAATAATTGACGTGAAACTAAATTTAACATAGAAATTTGAATAATCGTACGTAGCGATTTTACATTATATTTTTTGATCTGTTACGACTATTTAAAAGTTTCTTAATAACTTGCTGTGGATTTAAAATTTGTCAAAATGTGAAATTTCGACTAATAATAAAGAAATTGCGTTTTCCCGACGCTGCGGGACTTCAGTGTTTTATTTTATTTCTGTTGGTTTCTATGTTTTCCCGTTTGATCGTTATGACAGAAATTCTATATTTGTATACCAAAGGACAACGCTCACAATGTATAGAGAAAAAGCCCAGACTCTGCGCAAATCGAAATGTATCTCAGATTTTAAATATTATGTATGTGAGAAAATATCGTTGTCCAAATATTTTCTAAATATCATAAATTCCTAGTTATTTATTGTAAGAAGTTAAAAAATGGGGAGTTTTTTATTTCTTTTTTACTCCTGTTCTAAATATTACATTTAGGCATCTATTTTTACAACGCCACCTACATTATCTGCAATGTAAGAGTAAATTAAATTATTTTATTCTATATTACAATGATTTTTTAAGATTGAAATTATGGTGTCTGGCCATATCTGATAATCAAAAAGCGCCAACTGTGCAAAGACATGTTTATAATTAAATAGTGCGCTTATAGAGGTTCCTTATTTTTCCTTCAATACAACGATTTTTTTAATAAAATCACCATCAATAGATCCCTAACAGTTCACTGATAGATATGGCCTTCTGGTTGGTGTTTATTACTTAGGTAGACGCTGCTACACATCTACTTGTGTTTAAAGTGAAGGACCGTAAGTATCTTAAACCGTGAATGAGAACGACGTGTACTGTGGTTACTAAAGTAACGTATATTTACGTCGACGGTGGTTCAATTTGGAATGGATCCCGCCTCGACTGAATTTTACTATTATATACAAAATCGAAAAGACGAACATACAATCTAATAATAGAATTGCTTCAAGATAGCAACAATTTTTTATTAAAACAGAAATGAAAGTACTGTAAAACAATTCTTAAAATACATTATATGACCAAATTGGTTCAGTGGTGAGGCCCTCCGCCAACGGAGTCGATAGTCGCGGGTTTGATCCCCGCATCGGAATAATATGTACGGATGACAAATATTTATTCTGAGACTGGTAACCCCGCCAAACCGCATTGGACAAGTGTGGTAGGTTAACATCCTTTCCTCCAGAAATGAAGAGGGCCGTGGTCAGCAGTGGGGACACATGGGCTGTTAAAAAAATATGAATTCAACAATCTAAATACATTATTTTACACAAATTACAATTATTGAGCTTATTTTATATAAACAGATATTTTAAAAAATAATCTGCTAACCAATAGCGCCACCATACATATAAAATTAGTTTTGTCTGTTGCATAAAACAATGATAATAATACTTTCGCCTATGTCAAGAGGGCCGATGTAACGGGACCTAAATATTACAATGACTATGCCAAGAGACGCTTCGTGTCAGTGGTGACACAGAACGCTGACGCAGTACAGCCTGAATTCATTAGAATTGCAAACATACCAGAGGAGATTTCATGCCAACGGTGACACATCGTCTTAGTCGAGCTTCACACTTAGAAGTTACTAAATTAATTAGGTTAATTAGTTGGAATTGTTATCGTTGAATATTTATGTTTTGGTTTTCGAGCCCGGCTGCTGTAAACTTAATTCTCGTTTAATCTTTACACAAAAAAAAAACAAGTTACTGTTGCTGATGTTTGACATGCCAGTGTGTTTCAAATACTGAATAAAATTCATCTTCAATGATACGTAATGCAAAAAGGATACTACGTCAGAAGACATTTGATACTAATTTGCCATCATGCATTACGTACTTACCAAAACAAAACATTTTTTATGCAAAACGTATGTGCATGGCTCCGTTTATTGACTGTAAAGGGACACCATCGGATAAGAAATACGCATATTTCATACCACTGATTAATGTCTTGTGTCACAACTCTGAACTAAGAAAAGGAAAAAAGAATATGACAGAGCAAGATCGCGTGATGATGTAGTAACGTTTTTGTACAATTTTTATACTGTTTTAATCATATAGACATTTGCGAAACCAGAGGCATTGTTGAAGCGTTTCCGGCCTTTGAGAAATGTGTAGGATTGGTTTTTCAAGGTTCTTTTACCGATTACGTCGCTTGTACCTCTGTATAATAGGTAACATTGGTCTAATAAATAATATGTAATTAAAACCTGTTAAACTTGTTAACAATTTATGTATTTTCAATACGTATTATGAAATGTCATCTTTGAAAGGTTAACGATATTGTGCTTTACCTTTTTTAAAGAAAGAGTTTGAAATAACTAATGGATCTTATACATGCATACATAAATAAAACTTGTAAATAATAAAACGTTTATTTAAGATGAAAGCCATCGTGCAACAAGTCTTCGTGACGCTTGTTGGACGTGAGTCATCATGATGGTATCTGTGGTTACCCAACCTCGCATATCGAAACAATGTGATGCTCTGGAACATGGAGAATAGTGATAGCAATTTAATGCAATAGTAATATTGATCTGCAGACACAAATACATTTCCTTAACATAAATAAAAAACTACCAGTATATATTAAATTAGAATAAAATGATGTTAATGAAAAGAATATAAAAAGGACATAGATTTGTTCAAATTTCTGTCCTCAAACTTATGAGCGTTACTATACGTACCGCAGCATCTAGCTCGGCTCTACAATTACGAACACTTCGGAGAAATTGTATGCTTAACGTCTAATTTTACATTTTTAATTAAATGGAGAATTAGCAGCTAAAGCGCGCATATAGCGCAATCAGGGCCGTCTTTACCCGGGGGTTCAAGGGGTGCAGCCGCACCCGAGCGTGGGGTCCTAGGGGGCGCCGAATGCCAGAAATTGGAAATTTTATTAAAATATATAATATTAATACGATTATATATTAAAACGTTGATTTTTATTTGTACTTTTTTTTTGTAAATTACAGAATTTTAAGAAATTAATAAATAAAAGATTAACATATTGCATTTTTTTACAACAGCAGGTGCGCGGGCTGATTACCCGCACCCCGGCGCGGAATATGTTTAAGACGGCCCTGAGCGCAATTATATGAAAATATTTCTAATGATGACTGTCTACCACTAAAGCCAAACAAATAACTAATACATTTTTGAAAAGATTTTATATATACCTTGGAACAGTGTACGTAGGTGAGCCTTCTTTCAAGTCCCTGTCATAGACTCCGAGTGCACGCCAAGGGTCAATTTGACCATGTATGTTGATAGTGTTGTTGACATCGGGCTCTAAGCCACCAAACATTAAATTCACCCGCTCCACAGCATCGTAAACAAAAGCTTCGTCGAACCTATGGTTATTTGATACAAATAAATGAAAATGATGAACAAATTTGAAAAAATATTTTCCTACGATTATTATTGATAAAATAGGTACTTACTATTTAAACATCCTTATGATGTTGACTATTTCAAGGAAATAATGCATAAAGACCTAATATAGCTAACTAATAGTTTAATATACATAAATATTTTATAATTTATATTCTGTATTAAATTTCGGTTTGTGAACAAGTGACGTAATGCACTTTGACTAGAGTTGTCGTCGCGAGAGATATCATTTTAGAGATCACATTTAGAATATTAAATATAAATAAAATTAATGAAAAATTAAGAAAAATATTGTGTTGTGTGATTTCTTCATATAAACTACCGTTTTGCGGTAAAATTATAGTTTATATTTGAATACAGTCAACATCCCTAATGTTTTATGAACCGCGTTCGAAAAAATCTATTTCCAAAAAAAATTTGACACACCGATGGGCAGAAGCGGTGGAGAGAAAAGGGGAAGCCTTAGCAGTAAGCCTGGATATAGCCAAGGCCTACGATCGGGTGTGGCACAACGCTCTTCTAGCTAAACTTCCGTGCTATGGGTTGCCCGATAAATTATGCAAATGGATCACCAGCTTCCTGACGGATCGGAGCATAAAAGTCGTTTTAGACGGTTTTTGCTCGGATTTGAAGCCCGTGAATGCTGGTGTTCCGCAAGGCTGTGTGCTTTCACCTACTTTGTTTCTTCTGCATATCAACGAAATGTTACAAATTAGAAGCATGCGCTGTTATGCAGATGACACCACGGGTGATGCCTTATACTCTGGCCGTGCTAACATTTCTCGGGCACATGCCGATGAGTGTCGGAACAAACTTGTGTCCGAAGTACAGACCTCATTAGATCAGGTCTCGAATTGGGGTCAGCGTAACCTAATCGAATTCAACTCCAAAAAGACACAAGTTTTCTACCAAAAAAATTCCCTTTGTCGTATCTCCTTGCTTTGGAGACACTCCTTAATCTTAAACCGTATATCGGAATCCTTGGCGTTGACATGTCGCATGACGTCCAGTTCCGCGGCCATCTGGAAGAAAAGGCCAAGCTGGCCTCGAAAAAACTGGGTATGCTCAGTAGAGCAAGACAGTATTTCACATCTGGCCATTGCCTCCAACTGTACAAGGCACAAGTCAGGCCACACATGGAATACAGTTCTCACCTCTGGGCCGGGGCTCCCCAGTATCAGTATCAACTTCTTCCATTTGATCGCATTCAAAGTCGTGCGATCCGAATCGTCGATAACCAAGATCTCACCGATAGGCTTGATTCTCTAGCGCTGCGGAGAGATGTCTCATCTCTCACCATTTTTTACCGCTTCTATCATGGGGAGTGCTTGGAATTGTTTGGAATAATTCCCGCCGCCGAATTTCACAACCGCACAACTCGCCGTAAAGAAAAATTTCATCCCCACCATCTGGATGAGTGGCGATCTACTACGGTGCGTTTGTCTCGTATCTTCTTTCGACGCACCACCAGTTTGTGGAATCAGCTACCCTCGGCGGTCTTTCCGAACCGATACGACATTGGAACCTTCAAAAAACAAGCCTATACATACCTAAAAGGCCGGCAACGCTTCCGCGACTCCTGCGGTGTTGCGGTTGTCCATGGGCGACGTTGATTGCTTTCCATCAGGCGACACGCTTGCTCGTTTGCCCTCCTATCCCATAAAAAAAAACATTTTTGTCGAAGTCTATTAGAGGCGGCGGTTATTTATCATCATACACGCTTGATTGCCTATATCTTCCATAACAATAAACTATGTAGGACATTTCATGTCTTATTTTGGGAATGCACGCATCATTTTGACTACTTTTTCACTACTATTTCAAACGCTTAGTACAATTTATATGCATTAATGGGGTAACAGTAATTTAAAATATTTAAAAATTTTATTCCTAAATTATTTTTTGCAGCTCATATATGTTCCACTGCGGGGCACGAAGTCTGCCCACTTCTGGTGAAATAGACATGAACCCACCACGCATATCCAAGACGTTTAGCGGAACACCCAACTGCATTCCATACATACATTTATCCACTTTCTAATCTTCACCAATCAGCCAAAGGTCAGGTCATCAAAAATAACGTAAAACTATACCGATCGGCAATACCTTCGATCGAAAATTTCTTTACAGACATCTGCGTAGAAAGTCACATTGAGCCACACCAACGGGTCGAACACGGTGCCAGACCGTGGCGCCGTCTGGAAATACCCGTACTCCGTACAGGTTTGGTAGTACCAAGCACGAGCTGCAATAAATATTAATTATTCAATATGTAGCTAGGTAGCTAGCAGGTGCTACAGAATATACACTTCAAGAACAAATTCGCGGAACAAGCTTTGTTACTACGCACTTGCGGAATGCGCTTTGTTACGCCGCATTCATGGAATGCGCTTTGATTCTCCGCATTCGTGGAACGCGCTTTGTTGCTGCACACGTGCAGGCACAACCGCGTCCCCCGCACCCCGCGCTCTTCTCCCGCCATTCATCAGTTGTATATATAATAGGTCCACTTGGTATAGAAAAAGAGTATTAAACCAGACTCCTGTTGCATCGCTTCACAGTTAAGATACTACCTCTTACAAATACAAAAGGTCACTACGTATTCATATACAGTGGCGGATTTGCACATTTGCAGCCAAGAGGCTATTGAAATTTTACCGCACTGACCCACCTCTACAAATCGATAGCCTAGCTGCAATCATATTAATTTTATACTAATTATTTTTGTCAATAAAATTATTACTTTATTATTTCGCGCAATCGATTTAATTACACCACCCTTTTCCCGTAAATAGCATAACTACGAATTATATCAATGTATCAAGATCGAGATAATATAGTTATGATTGTGTTTAAAAACAATACATTTAATCTAGTAACAATGCGGCTGATAATGATAAAATTACGTTATGAAAGTTTAACAATTCCTTATTTTTTTTTAATTTCTATAAGACAAAAGAACCGCCCTAGACTCAATCGTACTCAGCATGCTGGAGCTTAGATCTTCAGCAATTTGGTTTTGGTATTTTCTCCTTGGACTTCCGCTACCGACCCATATCCGCAACGTAAATTTCTTTTATCAGTCGTCTTTCATCAATCCTCTCTATTTGCCCAAGCCATCTAAGCATTCTGTCATTCTACTATGAACTGTGTATATATGGAACGATTTACCACTTGTGATGTTTTTACTTGAATATGACATCGGGGCATTTAAGAGACAAGAATATGTCTTCGCAAAAGGTCAGCAATTCATCCAAGACATCTTCGGCGTTGCGGAAGTCTATGGGTCATCACTTACCACCAGGTTACCTACATGTTCATTTGCCTGCTCCGATATAAAAGAAGTCAACTTACAATTGGAGCGCGGCACGTTGTAAAACTCCAGGAAGGTTTGATAATCTATCGTCCAGCACGAATCACCGAGGTTACGAACTGCTGCGATATAACCACCTATTTTCTGCATTGGAGTTGTTCCTGGCAGGAATATATGTACATATATTAATAATTTATTTTGACGGGTATCATTTTCTCTGCTTAGGTGAAAATTAATAAAAAAAAAACATATTTATACAAACTAAACTTCATGTATAGGTAATACAGAATGCGAGAAATTATGTTAACTAATTGTTTAATTATTGAATAGTTTAATACTATTCAATACTTAAACAATCAGTATATATAATGTAGTAAACTTACATACTACTTTGGGTGAATTATAATATATTAAATACTCCTTTGCAAAAAAAACGGGCACCTTACAGTCTTTTGCTTTTCTGTCGATAATATTAATATTTTTAGTATGTCATTATCTTAGATGTCTAGAAATTTCTGTTCGAAGCGCTACCTAGCCCAATCTTCGGCTTCACGCACCAAGTTTCTGCTAGCCGCCCTGCGCAGATCGTCACACGATCCAGCCAGAAGGGCGTTCCACACTATGTTTACCAAGACGCGCTCTCCACTCTAGCACTCCATGAATACTTACATTACATTAATTTTTAACTGCTTTAAAAAAATGATTATCTTCTATAATTAATTATCAATATAAAATTTATCATAAGATAAAAGTTACGAACAAATAAATACTCAAATGTAATTAGAAGTATTGCCTCCAGGCGATACTTCGAGTCACATTCTAGTCACATTTATGTATACTTTTATTCGAGAGAAGACTATTAAACGAACCGTATATATTTGTGCTGAAATTATCACAAATGTCTAAAAGCGATCCGGGTCTAGCCTGCTGTACTGACGTCGAGAATGTCCACGTGATGAGCCCGGAGAAGTAGGCCAAATCAAAGGGGTTATCATAGTTTATTGGTGAACAAAGTCTGAAAATAGAAAAATAATATGCTAATAGAAATTCAGCATATCGAGTAAATCTGATTTTCGTATTTAAGTAAATTGTTTTTTGCCTTCTTCTTCTTTTAATGCCTTTCAAACTGTTAAAGGTTAGCAGAAGGTTCTTTGTATTTAGTAAGGCAAAACAGTTTGACAGTACTCGTTATTCCTTGAAATCGCGTAGCCAAGACTTCCTTCTCCGATAAACTCCTCTTGATTTTTCTGCAAATATATTGGACTTAATGTGTAGTAGAATTGTACTCACCTGTAAGCTTCCTCTAATTCCCGGCGTCCGGCTTCGGTCTGCATAGCAGTGATTGTGTCAACTATACCATCTCTAACAACTGATATGCACTGTTCGCCTCCTTCAGATAAAAATGCTTCATGGACTACTTCCAAATATCCTATTAAATCGAAATATCATGATTTATTACTAAATTACTAGTTTGATATATAATTAAAAGCGCGCAAAAAATAATTATATAAGACATAAGACATCCTTTTAAAAGTGCAATAAAAATAACCTCTTATAATAATGATCAATTGAATGATGGAATTAAGTTAACTTCGATAAGCTTGTGTCTACTGGACAAGCTTTTGATATTTCTAAACCTACATAAGTTCTAGTTTACAAAACAACGACAATTTTGATATTGATTTTATATCTTTGTAACTTCATTGTTTATATACTTACACAAATTTTATCCAGACATTTGAAAATATTTTTGTGTTTTAAACAAAATTTAAATGGTTACCTGTAAAGTCAACTTTCCCTTTTATAGGACCACTGGAAGCCACCGCTCCGACAACCAAATGCGGATATCGCTGTTTAAACCATAGCGCCATATTCGCAGCATAAGAACCTCCGTATAGAATAATCTTGCTGTGGGCAAAACGTGGCTGCTTTTTCAGATCGAGAATAAAATATGCTAGATCTGCTAATGCCTGGTCTACATTCAAAAATCTTAAGTTCTCCGCCGTAAAATTCCTAAAACATAGTATAAATATTTAATATGGAATATGGTAATTAGTAAATTAGCTTATGATTAACTTTTGTTCGTATCCTCACTTAAAACCTCCAAATCCATATCCAAATACCACATACATACTTTATAATATACTTCAGTTACAAATACATAAAATTAAATAAAGGATCGTAATATGGAAGAAAGGTACACAACTTTTTCAGCCTAAAATTATCCTTGATACTATTAGGGAGACAGGTTTTTCTTGTCTTTAATATAATTTTTTAAGGTTATCAATGGAGTCAGGCGTTACTTTGTGGAAATCCATCACAAAGTTACGTAAAGTACGGAAGACTTTTCGGTTGTCTTCCGTAGAGTCTACTATACCTGAAGATGTCTCGTGTTGGGGCGAAACACGTGTCGTTTACAAGATGGAAAAGTGGTAATGTGTGTTTGGTGTTGTGTATAGTGGTTGGTGGATGGAGAATTGATGGCCGATTTTCGGTAAGTTTTTGGTTTAAGTTCCAAATAAATCCACTTCATCCGGCAGAAAAACACACATTATTAATTTTCTGTTATTGTTTTGCTTGTCGCGGATCTTAGCTAGTTAAACTTTTGACTGTCCATATAATTTTTGAATACTTAATTCTTTGTATTCTTAAGTTTAACCTAACTGGCCATGATATTTTGTCGACAGCTAGCCGTTGTTTTAAGCCATATCACTCGAAAATCGTGAACACGATGTAATGCATATTCGAGGAACTTACTTGAATGTTTATGATAGTGTTCTAGATTCCAGCGTTGATGATTTCGTGTATTATAATGAATATGTAAGGCTACATTAGGTCGGATTGTTTTAAAAACCTTACACATCACAAAGGTAAAAAATAAAACATTTACAATAGTAGCCAAAGATTATCCAAGTTATATTAAGATTATTTTAGTCCAACTTGTTGAATATATAAGTTTATTATGCTTTCACTTCATGATACAATTTGCGGTGTTGGCTGTTGATTGGCATATGCTGTTATATACAGATGTTACAGTAATGTTGGCTATATGCATATGGTTGACTATATGTACATTGTATCATAAAATAATGGTGAGTACTAACTGATAAGGAAGAGTTCGTCCGTAATAACGATGTTCAGTATACACCTGGTAGCCTCGGTTTTCTTGTGCCATCAGAAACATGTTGCCAGCCAAGAGCCACCCCTCCACAATATCCCACTCTCCACCGATTAAAATAAAAACGGGATATCCATCGCCGCCAAAAAATTCTTCATTATACATATAGCGCTGAGATAAAAAGATCAAGATTTTAGTAAGATATTCTGAATGATAATTAAAATGTATTACAAGTCGATACTATTCAGATATCACTATTTTATTTTTAGGATCTTTATACCATTATCATTCATTGGTTATATAAAACGACAATTTCTTTGGTTAGGATAATTATCATAAAAGGAAATCTGTATCTACTGATAGGACAAGAGAAAAATACTTCAAGTTCTGTAATATTTTCAACTATGCTTCTTCAGCATTATTTAAATAATTAGTAATAAGATTTAAGAAACGCGTGTTTAGGGATTACTTAGTCGAACATAGGCATATTACTGGGATAACTATGTTATTATACTCATATTATAGAGGAGAAAAAGGAAAGTTTTACCATTATCAACAATTAATCAATGATTTCCTTCTTTTTGTGAAGAAAGAGTAATTATATTTCATTCTAAATATTTTTTCAGAATTAGCTTAAAAGGTTTCGTATTTTTTTTATATATTAGACATATGTAATAAACTAAATTCAAAAGTACGATAAAGTCAAAATTGCATAAAATATTGAAAGCATTACCAAATTTAAAAAACTAACCATTTGAAAGGTATCAGAGTTTTGCGGATCAAAGTGATCGATAGGCATCGTGATCCAATCCGTGAAAACAGTTCTTGTGGAAACACGTCGACTTGGTTCCGGTGGTTCCATGTCCACTCGAATTGGTGGTTCTACCACTCTTGGTATTGCCCACGATGACGAAAATAAGCAAGTAAACAAGCAAATTATGATCTGAAATAGCGGGTCCTTTTAAAACTTATTCGAATAATCCCTTTACCTTTTAAATACAGCCTTAATTTCTAATTATTATCAAAAAAGGGTCTTTACATATCCACAGTTTTTCAAATAATATCATTGTTCATTAAATTTGATATAGAAATAGAATATTTAATACTAAACGTTTCTTAAATTCGAATAATTATCCGGTTCTCGTGTAAGTTGATAATAGTAGGTAATATCGGAGTAGTATACTTTTGCGATCACCTATGTATACGAGTACTTATATAAATATGTATGTATATATATATATATATATATATATATATATATATATATACTAATTGACTTATAGTATGATTCCAAGTTATAATTTATGTACTTAAATAAATGAATTTATGTACTTATAAGGTAAATGTCACATTACTGCAGCTCGCTATACGTACGTACATACGTAATGACGTAATAGCGAAGGACCTCAGGATAGAGAGCATCCATGACTTTATTGTTCGGTTGGCTTGAAAGATGTTTGACCGAGCTGACAATGGACCACACTCACACCTACAAAACCTTGCTCCACGGTCGTCCACTTGAGGGACGCCCGCTCCCGTGCGAAATCCTCCTGTCGCCGCCTAGCTCCCACGAGGCGGGAGGGGCAGCGACAGACCCAACGTAGGATTAGGTTCAGCCATATTTTGACGACGCGAAGTCAATAAAGGATGCCCAAACACCACTGGGAACAGCGGCATCTAGGACCGGGTGGCGGTCGTCCCTTTGAGTTGCAGCGCCAGCAGTGGGGCTCATCCCCGAGGCTCGATCCCACACCCCTGTGGGTGTGGATGTCCCCGTATGTAGGTATGTCACATAACTGTTTAGCATAATATGAACTTAGCGGCGTTATACACTAGCACATTACAAACTTTAACTATAAACAAGCGTAATATATCACTTAATGTTTCTAGTCTAGTATGTATTCATTTTTATAAAGAACTATAATGTATAATCAATTATATTAAAATTCTATACCATTTCAAATAGCACCAATCGATTTTTGTGTAATTAAAAGTCCACATATCATATTTGACTAATGTAATAGTCTATCATTAATCTTTACATTATCGCTGAGGTTTTGAAAAGATAAAATGTTTTATGTACCGTACACAAAGAAAATTGTTTTATCAAGTATCTGTTTTTATTCAAATTTTTACTTTAAAGAATATAACCTAACAATTGGTTTTACCATTTAAGTTTCAAAATACTTTTACTTCATAATTCTTTTTATTAATTGTCAATATATAGGCTATGATTGTTACACATAAATATCAGCCAGCCCAATGTAATATCAAACAAAGTCAATGTCCAAGATTTATTTTAAAATACTGACTCACGATAGGCCAAAATGTAAATTAAAAAGGAAAAAATAAATTAAAAACCTTAATTTATTAAAAACCATGAAATAAACATTGTTCAGAAACTAACCACCAGACAATATGATTGAAAAGGGACGGATGGGCTACCGTCGTTATGCGTCCACACAGCTTTGATTTTCCTGCTTACTGCGACCATTATGTTTCAACCCCTTATGAATAAACCTTTAATTAAAAGAATTTAGGTTTTGCTCGCAAAGCTGTCCAACGAAGTTGTAAATGTCTCATGTTTATCAGTCCCATTTCACAAAAAAGCAGACTTCGGTGTTATAAATATGAAACTACTTATAAAAACTTTGTAGGATAACTCGTTTCATATATATGAAACTTATCTAAAATATACATATTTATTAGAAATACTTTCACAAGACTGTAATACATATTCACAAATAATATTTTTTTTTTCAGATCGTACGGTTCTGCATAAGTATTAATCTTATCATAAAGCTTGTGCTACTTATGTCTTGGGCCCTTGTTTTGAATTTAGTACTTTAACCTACATATTAGAAATCGTAACATCAAAAAATTTTTTCTCACTATTGATGCCATCTAATGGAGCGTATCCGATCCAATACTATGTATTTACCACAAAAAATATTTCTATGCCTCAAATAAGAATGGTTTTATAAAATGTCTCAAACAATGAAAGAAAATCATTCATTTTATTTTATTGTTTGGGACCCATATGAGTTAATTTTATAGATACAACAGGTTTTGTTGTACCTGTAACATTAAATTATATGGACTTACGAATTCTGATAATTAGGTCGACGACATGTGACAAAAACTCGTAATAATATTTATTTATTAAGTCAGTCCCTATTTCTATTAGTAATATCAATCTTATCATAAATGTCTTATGTACACTACGCTTAACAATCTCTTAGCGGTCTTTCATTTGGTGCGGTGACTAAAATAGTGTTTTCTCGCTCGTTGTGGGAAGCCAAAATGTCTAAATTCTTACAACACAGATGATAGCTAAGTTTTTATTCGTATTTACTTTTTGTTTGTGTACCATAGCTCCGTATGAAACCATCTAGATTAATGAATTGTAAGTTACAGCAGATATATGTAGGTATAAATGTATTTACATATTATTTTAAGCGAGATATACATTATTTTAAAAAGAAATTTTAAAGGAGATTAATAAGGCCCCTTATGCACCACAGTCTCATAGATCTCGAACGCACTTTCTGAGAGTACATTGTAATATTCAAAACAGTGACCATGTTGATGTATTATTTGGTTTAAAAGCGTAACCTTTTTTACTTGTGTAGAAATAACGCATTTGTGTGCAGATTAGATACAACACTTATTGATATTATCGCATTATATCTACATTTGTATTATGCATACGCGAAGGACGCAGCGAATAGCGTCTCTGCAATATATCCACTTACATGTTAAAAAGAAAACGTGATACACGGAGGTAAAACTATATGCCTGTTGATATTTTTTATCTATTTATCGTATACTGATACTCGTAAATACATATTTTGCAGAGATAGGGCCATGTTACCGCAAGAGTTGCGGCTCGATCGGAGAGGTAGCACACCCTGACAGAATATCGGCGTTCAATGGGAATATTATATTGTGCTACCGTGTTTTCTATGCTGAGTGCAGCAGTCTAGAGGCCTAATTTCATTCCCCTCCCATTATTTACAACCGTACCCTAGGTAGAAAGCGCATCCGCAGTGCCCTTAAGTATTGCGGATGATTATAGGCAGCGTTGGTTGTTTACCATCACCATCTGTTCTAATCAAAATAATATATTAATAATCCTTCCCTATTTAACTCATTTTAATATTTATCTTTTCACCACGTACGAGCAAGATACGGAGAGTAACTTCACGTACCTTTGAATTTATCACATTATTTATAATTTTAAGTTCAAATTTGCAAATGGAAAAAGAGGAACTTAAAAAAACGCGCACTAGAGAATTATTTTAGTAGCCTGTGACGTATGTCTTAGAGTTTCTGTAGCGACTTTTACACTGCACTTTTTCATAAGGAGAAACTTGTTCCCGGCTGTAGGATACTGTCTCCACTCTTTACCATTTTTGAGAGTTTTATAAATTGCACTGGGGTAGTATTTAGTAAGTCCTTAAATCTTGGCACTTCAACTTTTACTGTTAAATATGTCAATGGGTGGCGTTGATAGTTTTCCATCAGGTGACAAAGTTGATCGTTTGATTGCAGTTTATAATCCCACTTTTTCTTTTACAGCCGATGATGATACCTCCTGTGTGGTGATATGTTTGAAAATATAAATAGGCTGAAAATATTAAAAATATAAACTTCCAAGTCTTTCTCAATAAATTTATTACAATTAAGTCAAACAAATAATTTCCATTTTTCGTTTATTTTTAATTTAAGTGAATACATTTACCTTGCATATAATGCATGGTATATGTATCTAAAATTTAAAATTTAAATAAATTAAAAAATAAAATATGTGCATGTATTAAATTTTTAACATTATTTGTATCTATATGGACAGTCAAAAGTTTTACTTAGCTAAGATCCGCGACAAGCAAAACAATAACAGAAAATTAATAATGTGTGTTTTTCCGTTGGGTTTAGTGGATTATTTGGAACTTTAAACCAAAAACTTACCGAAAATCGGCCATCAACTCTCCACCCACCAACCACTATACACAACGCCAAACACACACTATCACTTTTCCATCTTGTACACGACACGTGTTTCGCCCCAACACGAGGCATCTTCAGGTATAGTAGACTCTACGGAAGACAACCGAAAAGTGACCCGCCATTACAACGGGCGCCTTATATAAACAAACCCCCACCCACAATGTAAGAAAACAACATGTGGGCGATACAGGTGTGTCAAAACTTACGTCACCACTTATTATTTAGTAAATATGACACTCTCTGTCCGACAATCATTCGCCAAATATTTTACACATGTGTAAAAAGGGTTTGAGACTGGGTGTATTGGAGCAGCTGGAGATCTTAAAGAACAAGAAAAGTTCGTCCCAGATACTGAACGATCAAATAAATATTGTAAATTCCCCTCTTTTGAATATATTCTCTTAAAAAAGTGTGAAATTCGTTTAATACAATAAAATGAATTGTCATATTTACTAAATAATAAGTGGTGACGTAAGTTTTGACACACCTGTATCGCCCACATGTTGTTTTCTTACATTGTGGGTGGGGGTTTGTTTATATAAGGCGCCCGTTGTAATGGCGGGTCACTTTTCGGTTGTCTTCCGTAGAGTCTACTATACCTGAAGATGCCTCGTGTTGGGGCGAAACACGTGTCGTGTACAAGATGGAAAAGTGATGGTGTGTGTTTGGCGTTGTGTATAGTGGTTGGTGGGTGGAGAGTTGATGGCCGATTTTCGGTAAGTTTTTGGTTTAAAGTTCCAAATAATCCACTAAACCCAACGGAAAAACACACATTATTAATTTTCTGTTATTGTTTTGCTTGTCGCGGATCTTAGCTAAGTAAAACTTTTGACTGTCCATATAGTGATGGATTTCCGCAAAGTAACGCCTGACTCCATTAATAATTATTTGTATCTACTAAACAATGAGGCAAATTTTGTAAAACAACGGTATATTTCGGCCTATAGCCGAACAATATATAAACATATCCCCTATTCAATTATACATATACTATAACACATAATTCTAAGATAATATTGATTTTGCAGTTATATTTCTGTGCTTATCATGACCTTAAATACTAGTATCACAATGCTTATTGTAAGGCTCGGCATCCATTAAAGTGAAGATCGGTGGAAAGCAAAAAAAATGTTTCGTAATAGAATATTGTTGTTGTTATAACTCTCTACGCGTATTTGCGAAGTAGATAATATTTATGAGGAAAGACGGAAAGGAAAGGCGATGTGTTAGATTTTGCTAGCGATGTTCAGATTTCGCCTTTCCTTTCGATTAAATAACCGCATCATGTGTAATGAATATGAAAAAATCCGCCGGGCAACCAAATTACTGACTTCGCTCTTCGGGTTAGTAAACTGAAGTGACAAATAAGTGGGAAATATATCGGTTGAAATGAAATGAGTGTTGGGGTATTGACCGCGTCTCAGCAAACTACATGTGTTTACCCTCCGACCAGAAAGAACGATCTCTGTAGGGCGGCTGACAGCCCTACTGGATACGTGTATATAGCTGAAGATCGTGCTTGATAGCGAACCTTGAGAAAGGTCTATATCAATCAATAGACAGCCTTAGCTTGAGACTAAAGATTATATCTGCATTTAAGAATAGGATTATGGGTCCATTTTACACACTTCAAACAGTATTAGCTAGTATAATAAATAAACCAATGTTTTATATTTAACTTCCATACATGTACTTAGTAATATTGTGCTCCAAAAGAACACACATTACCATTGACTAAACACAACAATAAACAAGACATCGGTTGCATAAGTAAGTACCTACATCACAATCAAAGTGAAGTCGATATGAACACATCAATTACTACACGTGTGCCCGTAAGGATGACTACAGTCTTTCATATCACACGCTAAGGTACCCCTTGCCTCACTCTTTGTATCATATGGCGTCCTACCGATGTAATTTCCTCTGAAAAAATAATAAAATTACAAATTAATAACTTGTTCTATTTTACATTTTAATAGTCATATACTTTACAAAACAACGAACCAATTAAATCTCGTACATATTTTAAAATAACCTTTTTTTGTTACATCGAAACCATCGTTTAACTTTAAGATATTTTGTACATACAGATGTGTGCCAGAATCATTAGGTCCCTTAAGGTATTCGACTATATTTCACACGAAACAGTTTACTATTAGTTATTAATAATTGAACTTTAAAATAGTAAAAAGAAAAGACAGCAGACGTCATCATTTCATTTGTAGAAAAAGTGGATGATTTAAATGGAAAACACAGAAAGAGACATATCAATAAATGAATAGTAACAAGCTGAAGAAGATTAGAATTTAAAAAGGATGATATCATTTAGACGAAGGTTTATTTATCCATCTAGAATGGTAGTAGCTACTAGGCTAGAATCAATCACACAATTTGTAATCTAGTGAGACAAACAGAAAGAGGCTTGTGCTCAACAGTGGGAAGTATACCTAATTCTATTTAATATTCCAGCATGTGTCAACATATGTTCATGAAGCGATTTTCATTATTTGTTTTGGAAAAACTATTTAAAAATTCATTCAATTCATTCTATTCAATACAAAAAAAGTATTTCATTTTTTTGTATATATTTGTAATCCAAAATCCTAATTTGATATAATAAATACATCTATATCAATGGATATATTTATTATATTAATAGCATTAAAACTGATATAGGATATGATATATGTATAATATATGTTAAAAACAAAATAAAGAGCCAATTATAAAGTGCTTAGTTTTGCAAAAAGCGGTAAACTGTGATATAACTTAATGTCATAATTAAAGTCATATAGACTTCCTCAATTTTGATACAAGGTTACGTTAAAACAATACATATACATAAAGTAAATCGTATTTCTAATATCATATTACACAAACAAAAACTAAATCTCACTGGTCCAATTTACAAATGATATTTTAATAGATATATGTTATTATCTCAAAGTATTGTACTCACGCAGGGCCGTAGTTGCAAACGACTAAGAAAGAATTATAATATGTTTGCTCCCAGTACTGCGATATTGCACATCCCAGGTACACCGTATCAGCCCACGCCATCTAGGCATTACACAATGTAATTTATAATTACAACTTCGTTACACAAGCAAGATTAGTATTTAAAAAAAAATATTTTTAACAGCCCATATATGTCCCACTACTAAGCACGGGCCTCTCCATTTCTGGAGGAACACATCACGCTTATCCAATGCGGATTGGCGGGGTTATCAGACTCGGAATAAATATTTGTAATCCATACATATATTTATTCCGATGCGGGGATCGAACCCGCGACCATTAACTTCGCGGGCGGAGGACCCCACCACTGAGCTAATTGGTTTTAATTAAAATGAATTACTATAATTCTTGTTACCCATCAGCATAGTGAATATGCCGACTGAAATGACAGCGAAAGTGGTGATATGTCATAGTAACGTCTTAACTCATCAATAACGAATATGAACTACTTAACCATTGACGACCTTACTGATTCAGTGGCGATGCTATCGCTTTCGGGGGGTCAGTGGTTCAATTTCCGCATCGGTATATATATATGTATATATATATATGTATATGTATATATATATATATATATATATATATATATATATATATATATATATATATATATATATATATATATGTGTGTGTGTGTACATATATGGCCTGTGGGTATTTATTCCAGAGAAAGTGAGAAAAGTGTTAAGATATTATAGTATATAATAGCTATTTTAGTTCAAAATATATATGTATAGTTTTTAGCTATTCCTCTAGAAATGGAGAGGCCGGTGCTCCGTAAAGATATATGTATGAGTATGGGCTGTGGAAAAAAAATTAAACACTAGGAAAAAACATTTAAGGGTTTAAATAACAATTAATTAAAATAACAGCTGATAGAAGTAGTACCGATATTAAAGACAGTAATTAACCTAAATGATAACAAATAAGAGATAAATGGAAAAGAATAGGTTTTTAATTAAAGATAATAAACGTAAATTATAGTTAAAAGTTGTGTAATCGTTTCAATTCAAATTTGTATTTTATTAGTTATATAGTTAATCCTATACGTTTTTAGATAAAAATAAACCTTCATATTTCTTAAAGGCTGACAACTGATAACGCTTTTATAACGCCTATGGTGTTGCAAATGTCTACATGCGATGTTGCTTTGCATCAGGCGACAAACTTGCGAGTTTCGCCTTCTATAAAAAAATCACTTCACCTTATTTAGTGAATAAATACGTAAGTACCAACTATCTGTCGCAACAACATTCCATCGCGTTCAAAAAAATTGTTCACATCGACAGTTTAATGGTAAATAAACTGCAATAGCTCAGTTGGTAAGACTCGCGCTTACGATCTGTACGTCGTAAGTTCGTATCTTCCATTAGACTATTTATGTGGACTTGTAATTGGAATGGTTAACAGGACTTTTAGTAATATTTAAAAATATTGCTGGTCTTCTTTTAAAAGAAGATAGAAAATGGTGGGTACAAGCAAACCTTCGATGTTCAAACACTACTTAGTCAATAACTTTATTGAAATTTTAGCAGTCTGAAAACAAAATTTGCTGCGAATGAGTATCATAAGCGTTCGCCATGTATTATAGATGCAAGTTTGAGCTTTATCAGCGCTAATAATTCTTCCTTATATCTTCAAGACAAAGAGGCCCGTGTCGTGTACCTAATGAGATATATCGACCGTTATATTACATTTTTCTTCTCAATGACGTGAGGGTACTTGACGTACCCTCTCACTTTGGGAGGATACGTCAAGTAATCATGCCGGTTAGTCGGATCGCATACTGCAGTGTGTGCAGTAACGCTGTTGTCCGTCCCCGCCGTCGTCCGTCCAGACTGTTACGATGTACTCTGTCAATAAGGGTGGTCGCACTTTAAAACCTGTCTCGTCTTCAGCAGGATGCATCGCGTATAGTGAAGTTGATCATTAAAACGACAAGAATTGCATTGCCTTATATTAAGATTTTGTACATATTTTGACCAAAAAAACCCTTATTATACACAGTTTTTATGTGTCACTTTTTAGCACGGATCTCTTTATTTTTGGACGAATGCATCACGCCGGTCCAAGGCAGATCGTTATATATTTATCCCAATGTGGAAAACGAAGCTGTAAATATTGATTTCGAAACTTAGAATAGACTGACTATTAAGTAAGGTAACATGATCTGTCATTATTTGTGAGTATTAAATTAACAAACCTGCGTATAATGTCCAATTTGAATACCAGAGGAGCGATCAAAATGACTCGGTTTAAGAGGGCCGTAGGAAAAATTCTCATATTCCCCGAACCAAGACTCAAGGGCTTGGTCGACGTTTATCTCATAATTGGGATCTGAAGTAGAGAACCAGAAGAGATTTTCACCTGTTTCAAACCTGCCTGAAACTACAAGGAAGAAAATTATTTTAACTGTAAACGAAAAATTTAAATGTAAGCAATGTGTTTAATAAAATAATTTGTGGCTTCTATTATTATCTGTTAAAAACAAAATGATTTATCTGTCATTCTATTGAAATTAGCAATTAAATAGCATAAAAAGACAGATATACTTATAAATTCAAAATGTGGTTCCAATTTACATTTAGAACCGTACTCGTGCTATAAACACATGTCATGTGTGTGTGTGCTCAGTTTACGGTTCTGATTGTTTTGTAATACATTATTTTTAAAATAATTTCATTTCTGACAATTATTACGTATGGAGCAATTCATTCATAAAATGTTTTCCTATATAATATCAACTCAGATAAAGTACAAACTGTAAATTAATGAGAAAATTAAAGTGTCATATTACTTGGGCGATGACTATAATTTTTAAAATGTTTACAATGCGTAAATTCTTAAATAAACAACAAAACAATACAAATAAAATAAAAATCTCTCTTGTAAACTATACATATTACTTTTCATTTAAATGTAAACCAATGAATAATTACCAATTTTTGAATTAGGGTTGTGATCGAAAATATTTTTTGCAGCCCATTTTCTTGCTTTTGTCGCCAATTCCTCATCCCAAATCTGAAATAAAAGCATTGGTGAATTTCATTTAATATTTAGTTGATAGACGTATTTCCCCGGCCCGTCTATAGAATGTGGAGTTCCCGTACAAACTACAATTTTTTTTAACACACCATATATGCCGAGCACGGGCCTCTTCATTCCTGGAGGAAGGAAGGAAACGTTCACCCACCTGGCGTGTCCAATGCGGATTGGCGGGGTTACCAGACTCGGAATAAATATTTGTAATACATATATTTATTCCGATGCGGGGATCGAACTCAGCGACCATTGACTCAGCTGGCGGAGGGCCCCGCCACTGAGCCAGTTGGTCGTCAAACTACAATACAGACTGGCATTTTAAACGTATAGTCAAGATCATTAAGAGCACAAACATAGAATAATTACTTATAGAAATAAACGATTTCTGAAATAATTTAAAATATATTCAGGACGGTCCAAACGTTCAATTAAACTTCCCCGTTCCAATTCATAAAGCACATTGAGTACAGAAGGAGAAATATAAAAATATAGATGGAATGTACTAGATGAAAATACTTTTAAAACAAATAAATTTAAAACATTCTGTAAGAAAACAATAAACAAACCATGTGTTTCATATTAGAAGCAGCAGGCTGTCCCGGTACTTGTCCTGTCGCCAACTGAAGTCTCCTAATGTTGTGTCCATCGACAAATTGACGGATTTCCTTACACGAGAGGTTTATTACTGAAACATTATGAATAACGCACCGTATAATTTACTACTGTTATAAATATTCAATTTACTAGTATGGCGTGTAAAATGTAATTTGAAACTGTCTTACATTTGCATTGAATTGATCCATATAACGCGAAAAGAAAGATAACACCAAAGTTCATTGCTTTAATTTCAAATATACGCTGGTAAAGCAATACGGTAACTGAGAGTTGATTTCAGTGCGTTCGCAATTAAGTACTAATGTTATATAGTATTAGATATAGAAGTGTTAGTAAAAGAATAATAACGACGCGTGCGCGGTGACTTAGAGCAAGAACACATGAACGGCGGCGGTTGTAACCTGGCCGCAGGCAATGCTGGGTAGCATGCTGTCAACCTAATTATCGCAATTCGTAAGCTCATAAGAGCAAATTTTACAACAACAACAAAAACTTTTTTGCAAACAACTAGTTTTCACAGTTTGAGAAATTTTTATAAAACCATTCTTACTTTAGGTATAAAGAGAGGTGAATATGAAGTATTCCGTCGAAAATGTATAAAGAAGTTTTCATGTTACGAATTCAGACAATTAGTTTCAGTCAAATTATTTAAATTTACTGCTAGCATATTTAGACAAATAAATACAAATTTTTTAAATACAAAATTTGATAAATACAAAAACACAAAAAGTTCAAGATGTATTTACATTTGCACTTCATCATTTTGCGACATTTTACTGGTAAATATAGTGTATGATATGATAATTTTGATTTTTAGAGAAACCAAGTATGTGTTATTAAAATAATTTTTTTCGTTGTTCATATTGATACTTATAATATAACTTACGATTTTAAATTTTAATTTGTAATCTATTCTACAATTTACAATTATTATTATTTTTAGGCCCAATTTTTATTAATATTTTATAATGTATTGTTATTTCATTATAATAAAAACAACGTTTTCAAAACTTTTTCGAGCTTATTTATAACGCATAGTAACATACTGAAGACTAAAGACCGCTAGCTACTTATCAACTTTACATCCGTTCAATCGGCCAAACAGAGTATCGCTGCAGCCACGCCGGTAGTGTGAAAGTAACCTTAGTTTATGCCTGGAGCGATTTAAGGTTGTCGAATCGGTGAAAGTGGCACAAATTTATTTTCAATTGAAATTTATAATATAATTTTGCAGATCAATATGAACGAAATCATTTTTGTCCTGAATTTAACTCGCCTACTTTTAATTGAAAATGTGCAGCATCATGACAGTAATAACTTTCTCTATCTTTAAACATTCAATCATTTGAATTGACAATAAGTAGAACGCATAACAATGACAAAATTATACCTGCGGTTTATGTACATTACAGTGCCACCAACTATTCGGAGAATTCATAACAAATTGATTAGATTTAATCGACTTTTAATAAACGCGTAACCACCGCAGATAACAACTGTACCTACCAAAACATTAAATAATCCAGGTATTATCGTTTGCAAAATAACAAACATTTAATTCCTACTATATTTTAATTTTTTTTATTTAGCTTAAATAAGTTGTACATTTTTTGCAGTCCATATATGTCACCTTACTGGGTAAAGCCCCCCCACTTTTGGAGGAATGTACGTTAGGTAACCATGTCAGTCCAAGGTGGGTTAGCGGGCCCTAACCTAAATTTGGCATAAATACCTATACGCCGTTTATCGAAATGTAGGAATCAAACCCTACTTAATGCTTCTGGCAGCGGTGGTTTTACTACTGAGCCTATTAGGTATTTATATTATATGATATATGTATATTATACATGTATAATAAAGCAAAATAAACTCACAAAATTTTCAATTACTAATATACAGATCTAAAAAATGTTGATACAACCTAATTGTATCATGCAGCTTGTATTCCGAGGATTTTGACTTTGAATTGAAGACAAAATGAAACCAGGCCGCAGAAGAAAGACATTGCTATTTTTGCTTTTTTTTCTTTGCTTTGGTATTCTTCGACAGTTTATTCGTCTAAATAAAAAGGCGTCATAAGGTGAAGAAGAAGATGCTTATAACAATTATAAATTGTGGATGAAAAGAATTACCCAAATTCAATAGTTTACCTCCTGGACGAACAGTGCATTCCTCCTCCGATATAATTGATAAATTATTTTCATGGGATATGGGAATATTCGGGCCTCGATAATCCAATACTAACAATATATGTAAGACATACAAATATTTATCCCGAAGTGGAAATTAAACCCTCGATGTCTGGTCAGACAGCGAATTCTTCTTGCCACTGAGTCATTTAGGTTGTCAAATATCTTTATTGTCAATGTCAATTTCTTTTTTGTTTCTTGTTTATCTACTTTTATAACTGTAATATACCTTATGGGTGTCATAAGAAAGTGCTCTCAATTGATGTTCTTAGAACGCGTTCAAAACGTATCGATTCCACTGCCATATGTTTTACGGCCAAGGAAGATATTGTAATAAAAGTATACTTTTGAAACAAAGAAGAGAAAGAAAGAAATTTGAAAACCTGATCTGAAACAGTTTATTGAACTACTTCCCGGTAGCTTCCGTTAATTAAAGATAATTTATACCCACGACAAAGATATAATGAAATTCATCATCGTCATCAGCCTATAGCAGACATAAAATAGACTCAAGAGTCTGTCTTGATCTTCGGCTACATGCATCCAATTTCTGCTAGCCGCCGCGCACATCTGACTGGCCCACACTGGGTGTGCCAAGACACGGTCTCCACTCTAGCACTCGTCTACTTAAATGTTGACTTTTATTTAGCTGTTGTATGGAATACAGATGAATAAAGTGTGGCGAGAACCCATATTATGAGAAATTTTTTTATAGGTTTTTTTCTGGCCTATTTATATATTAATGAAACCCTATATTAGTGCGGGGCTATGTGTGTTAAGCATTTCATACACTATTCTTTTTATGGGATAGGAAGGTAAAGGAGCAGGCGTGTCACCTGATGGAAAGCAAGCAACACCGCTCGTTGCCGTCCTTTAAGAAAAGTGTCATTATGGGAAAGGGTAAGGGAGGGGGAGGAGAAGGGCGTTGGCCTCTGGAACTCAGCCGCTCACCGTACGAAGCGCGGAAACTAAACTACCACTCAGCCTGACTGACAAAGCAATCGTCTGCAGGGTGGCTCTATATATATATATATAAATATATATATATATATATATATATATATATATATATATATATATATATATATATATATGTGTGTGTGTGTGTGTGTGTAACGCAGGCTGATGATGATACCAAATATTTTTACTGTAAAACTATACTATATAAACATTGTAGTAGATTATTTCAGTCTGCCTATAACGTACGTCATAATATTAACTGAAAACCCATTCCGATTCCAATCTTAACTAAGACGAAACGCAAATGATGAAGATAGACAGCATGCAAAATTGTTTAACAGCTGCGACGTGCTAAAGGCGCAGTCGTTCTATCGTCGAGACATGTTTTCTTTGCTTTATTTTATCATATCACTGTCATATGAGAGTGTTGTTTTAAGCAATTACACATCATATTATCGGTCAAAATAAATGCAAATATATATTTATTTTATCGTTATACATAATAACAGGCACTTGGTTCAGCTTTAAATGTTTTAGACTTCCCAGCCAATGGTTCACGTATAAATCCGAGGAGATATGAAATTGGTTTATCAAGCACACATGTTAGTGGTGGGATTAACCGTTGTATTTTATAGAACTACTTTCAAAAATCACGGCAGTCTGAAAATCTCCATATCGGAAGTTATTAATTTAAAATATCAGACATTTTTTCAAATCTATGCATTAAAATTTCGTTGAAAAAGCTGTATTAGAACAATGGAACATATTTTAATTAAATAAATAGTTTCTGATAAAAGATTATCCGACATTTACAACTCGCCGTAAAGGAAAGTTACAACTCCACCATCTGGATGAGTGGTGATCTACTACGGTGTGCTTCTATCGAAACTTCTTTGCACGTACCACCTCTCTGTGGAACCAGCTACCTTCGACGGTCGGATTAGTACTTTCAAAAAACAAGCCTACACATACCTAAAAGGCCGGCAATGCTTCCGCGACTCCTGCGGTGTCGAGGTTGTCTATGAACGGCATTAATGGTATTCTGCAGGCTCGTTTCTCCTCCTATCACATAAAAAAAATTCATTTCATTCATCAACTGTTGATAAGTAGAGAGGCTCTAATTTTTTTTTTATATATTCACGCCTATCCCCCGCAGGGGTTGGCAGAGACCACAGAGCTCTATCCGCTGCCATTCATCGCAGCGAAACGGCTCGTCATTGGTCGCTTTCGCCCATCAGGACGTGACGGGTGGCGAACCACGTCGCCGTCATTTTCAACAAATTAGGTATATTAAAATCGTCTTTAGTAAATCCCACGAGCCGCAAGGGTCAGCCCCAGCAGAGCCCTGCATGCTGAGGTAAGGCACCATAGTCCCCGGGGGAGCCCGACCCCGGGACGATCGGCACGCTTACGACTAGGCTCGCCCCTAGCCACGCATCCATTGGCACGGCAGACCGTGGATTGGCGGAGAGGAACGGAAAGGATAGAGAAGAAAGGAAGGGGCAGGAAAGGAAAATGTGAATTGGGGGGGTTACCAGACTAGGAATAAACATTTAAAAATCCATATAAATATTTATTCCGATGCCGGAATCGAACCCGCGACCATTGACTCCGCGGGCGGAGGGCCCCGCCACTGAGCCAATCGGTCGTCGTATTAAAACTTTCTTCCAACCCAATATTCACATCCTTAACTTAGGCAATACATGTACAGTGCTTTGTATTGTAGGTATCTATTAGAGGTGGTGATGGTTTACAAATGAGGTACATATTGATGGAGCTTTTATACGTCTCTTTTTTTTCATCTTGTTATAACCTCACATTATACAAATAAAGATTTATTATTATTATTATTGAACAGGAGTGCGTATGCGTACTCTAGTAGTTACTGGCTAGTTCGACCTTATCAAGCGATATCGGTGGTAAATTGATCGACCGACATCAGCCGATGTTGTTTGGCCAATACTGATTTTTATGAACGCATACAATAAATCTTTACAAGGAGATGCTTTCTTTTCACACCTCATATATGTCACACTGCTGGTTTCGAACCTTTAATTTCAAATTCAAACTCTTTATTTCGACCTAAGAAGTTACATTTCATTTATCACATTTTAATTGCTTTTGAAATTAAATTACAATTAATTTCTAATTGAATGTACTTTAACCTACCACTTTTGTCCAAAGTAGATAGTCAGACTCGGACTAAATACCCGTAGGCAATACATATATTTATCCTGATACGGGAATCGAACCACCGGCCATAAACTCTGAAGGCGGTAGCTTTACGCCAAAGCCAATTAAATAAATGCTTTATAAATATTTTATCTTTATATTAATTTTAATTTTTATCCATGTTCATACTGTGTATTATCGTTGTTTTTGCGTTTGGTTTCTTTGGAAGGTCGATTTGTTTGTAAACCTGTTCATCATCGACACGCAGTTATTTATAACGTCCGGAAGTTAGCGTTTACGTACAACATGGTATATAGATATCTATTACATAAGGGTTTTCTAAACAACAATATATTTTGAGACATCTATGATTAATTTATTAATGCTTCAATATCAACAACCTGCGACAGTCCATTACTGAACTTAATTCTGCGCCAACACGTGCAAGGCACATTTAACGCACCTAATTTTTGCGAACCGCCTTGTATACATTGTTTTTCCATCAGGTCAGGTAGTGTCTCATGTGCCAAGTCGAGGTCTTTCAGTTATGTTAGTTGACACTCCAGCATATAAACGTGATTAGCTCATTGTTATTTTAGTTTACTGGTAATAATTTGGTTCTTTGGTATACTTTGATTCTCTCGAAAACATAATGGAAGATGAATTGAGTCGCTCAGTGGAAGAGTGGCCCAATCCACAAAAATGTGAGTACCGACTTAAAGTTACCATATCAACTTATTTTTTATTAACGCCAAAGTTGACATTTTCACACCATCTATTAAAATACATTTAACTTAAGATAGGCCATAATAGATGTTAAGAAAATAAAAAGAGACTACTGGTTTGTTAAATTTAATTAGGTATGGATAAGAGTGGCCCAATTCACATATTTATGTGGATTGGGCCCCTCTTCCATTGACGTCTAAATTAAGGTTATTAAAAACAAACAAATACTACTTGTTAACCTAAATTGTTTAATAAATATCACATTTTAATATATTATATTATCTATGTATGAATTAATGGCACTTATCGCCGTACGGCCGGCCGCAGTCTTGAATACCACACGATAAGGAGTGGACGCCACCTTCACTTTTATATGGTGTTTGTCCGAGATAATTTCCACTGAAAGAGAATTATTTAATTATTATTACAATATTTCATTGCGTGAAGTAATTTATAAAAATTATCTATAAAGATAATGTATCAACATCAGCCCGCGACAGTCCACTGCTGGACATAAGCCTCACTCAAGGCGCGCCACCTAGCCCGATCTTCGGCTACACGCATCCACTCTCTGCCAGCCGCCTTGCACAGATTGTCGCTCCATCTAAAAGGGGGACGTCCCATATTACGTTTACCGATACGCGGTCCCCACTCTAGCACTCGTCTACCGCAACGATTCGAATTGTATCCACCAGAGAAACTCCGAGCATAGCCCTCTCCATAGCCCTCTGAGTGACTTTGAGCTTGTTACCGGCACCGTAAGAGAGTACGGGCAGTACGCACGCAGAAGATAATGTATATAGGTGTATAAATATAGGATTAAATGCATATTATTATAATTCATTTGTTTTGTTCGTCTACTCCATATATGATATAAATATATATTGTTTATAAATAAAAAATACAAGAATAACAACGATTTCATTTTATTAACACACTCACCCTGGGCCATAGTTGCACACGACGAGGAACGATTTGTATTTATTTTCCCAGTACTGCGATATTGCACATCCAACGAACATTGTATCAGCCCACGCCATCTAAATAGATATATTTTTAAACTTAGATTTCAAAAATTTCGTAATGATTTGATTTTCATTAATGTTAAGGGTTTACTGTATAGCCGACATAGAATAGGCCCATCCCAATTCTTCGCGTGGATATCGTATGTATATATATATATATATATATATATATATATATATATATATATATATATATATATAAAGCTACAATAGGAACAATACAATATTGGCAATATGGAATAACATACAATAAGGCCAACAGCGTAGCTGAACAAAGCAATCAACGCCGCCTCGTATATGTAGATTTAAATATAATTTTACAAAATAAGGAATAAATTTATATGTGAATTACACTAAGCTATGATCCATATACAGACCTGTGTATAATGACCAATTTGGGCTTTAGAAGAGCCATCAAAATGGCTATTTTTCAAAGGGCTGTAGTAAAAGTCCCGATATTCGTTGAACCACGATTCAAGAGAGGTGTCAATGTTCAACTTGTGCGTACGGTCTGTAGTAGAGTACCAGTAGAGATTCTCCCCTGTTTTGAATCTAGCTGAACCTATAAACAAACAAGTATTTCACTGCCTAAGTAAAACAATGACCTGAGTAAAACAATGACCTAAAGGAAGTAGCGTTGAAATTATAAATGCAAACGCACGTAGCGAAAATCTGCATCAATGGAATTATATTGAGAACAGGATATTTTTAGTAAGATATCACAGTAGATAATAGTATCAACTTCCTAGTGGCCATGTCTCACGCACGTGTTTATTAATTTTTAAAAAAGATTCTTACCATCATTATTGTATTCTGATTCAAATAAAGGAATTATAATGAACATGTTAGAAACATTGTAAATAATTACATTTTTCATCAGGGATGCATTCAGAAAGCTTAAGTTTTTTATCAGCCCATACCTCAGAGCCTAAACAAGAGAGTTTTCGACCAGTGCGTCCTGCCTGTACCCTCTTACAGGCAGGACGCACCTCTTTACCTTTAGCTTCACCTTAGTTAGTACCTTTACATAATTAATAAATAAAAACTTGATAAAATGACAGAACACTATTTTATAATATCATCAAAAGTAAATTTATTAGGAATCTCAAACCAAAAATAGGTATTTTGTTACCGTCAATTCCTGAAAATTACGCAATTAAATACCGCTTCAACAGATACCTTCTTTATAAACAAGTAAGATAATTCCATGTGTACCTATATTTCTGTCTGGATTATGTTGAAATTGATTATAAGATGCCCATTTAGAAGCTTTTGCAGCAAGCTCGTCATCCCATACCTATGAGAAAAAAAAAATGTTAAGAAAACCATTTTGAACGAATATTTAAATTGTAAATAAAGTATTAAATCTTAATTGTTATCATACTAAAAAAGCATATATTATATATATATATATTCTAGTTTGTAGAAGTAGTAGACTTTTTACAAGTGATAATAGACGATCAGAATTTTAATAGGATTTTTGTATATCTAATGAAATTCCAGTAACTTGCGACGATCCTTTATATCAAACTGATAACGGTTATACAGTTATACGATATATGTTTATCTTATACATACAATAGTATCTTAAACTGACTGCCAAGAAGTTTTCTTAAACATACATATATTAGTTGAGTTCCAAAACTTAAAGGTGTATTTTTGTGTTCAATTGATTTTAACTTCGCAATATTTTTTATATTTATTAATGCTATATATATATATATATTATATATATATATATATATATATATATATATATATATATATATATATATATATATATATATATATATATAAAGATTAATCGGAGAATAATCAGAGCATAAATCGCTAGAGATATGAGAAAGAGAGATTGTATAGAGTGAAGAAATCGTAACATCAATAAGAGTAATCATTCTCGAAACACCTATTTTATACGTTGATTTTGGTTTGTTTTTTATTTGTTCAATATTTGAAAATCATTTATTTCAACAATAACCATAAAAATAACTTATTGTAAACACACGTACTTTTCAATAAAATGTCATCTCTTAAATTTTAGAACTTTAAAAGGACTGGATCTTCCATTCGTACGTTATTATTATTATTTAAATTTTCAAGAACGAACAGACTTTCTTTAGATTACACTAGATAAATAAATAGACAAACAAAATTTTAAAAATGGGGTTTTGATTTTTGACATTAAAGTAAATTACTTTTTTGTATTTAAGTAAACTTTCAGAAGTTCATTTGAATCATATATTTTTTTTAATTTTATATGGTCATATTAAAACCTCATCAAAATTGATTTAGTCGTTCTCGTTAGTAAACATGTTGTGTCTCGGTATTGTGCATATGAGCTTATAGAAATGCAATATTTGAACAACACAAAGACACTTCAAATTTATATGCATAATTATATGTATTGATACAATGAATGACATGACAGATTATTTACAAACATCAATGACTTCGCTAGTGTAATGGCGTTGAATAGAGGGGAGATGTACTCACCAAAATACGTACTAATTCGGGCGAGTATACGAATAGTTGTAATTATTGCAAAACAAATCAATTTCACGCAAATGATTTAGTATCATACAATTTATGATAGAATTAAACGACAACAGCCTAATTGGTTAGGGGAAGCGCTAATAAACCAAAGTTGTAGGTTCTATCTTTGAACTTTTGAAGTGTTTTTTTTTCTAAACAGCTCAGTGGGAATAGGTAAGAATTAGTCTAGTAGTGTTAAGTACATTTCAATAAAAAAATTAATCAAAATTTTAATGCGTACTTTCAAACTAAGGACTCCTTCCTGTCTTTTTAAATTATGGTACTTGTTATTTCCAATTGACTGTCATATAAATTTCATTTACTTTTTATTTAATTTACAGATTTTTGTGTAATTATATTATTGCTTTTTATTTACTAGGGTTTAAAACTGTTGCATTGAATATGGATCATCTCCGATGAACATGAGAGGAATAAATAATACTGTCCCGCAAAAGGTCTCAAATTTTTTGAACCCTAATTACTAACCCTTAAATATTAACTTGAATAGTCGAAGCACAAATACCACATAATATATAAGCGTGGATATATTGGACTTAGGACTGCTTGCATCTTGTCGTACATTTTTAATAATAACATTACATTTTTAGCATAACAAGCATTTTTAAAATTGATTTTAATTAAATTTTATTACTACTAATACTTCAACTGAAAAAACAAAGCTAGTTAAGTATAGAAGTAGTAGGTAAGCTAAAGAATATACAACTAAAATAATTCACGAATCGAATCTTGTACGCAAAATAGCAGAGAACTATAAACTGTTACGCTAATAAGCATATTGTATGCAGTTCCTATAGGATATCGTTTTCATGTAAGTTTAAAACGTTAACGTCTAAAATGTCAAGGGTAGAACACAATAAATGTTAAAATAATAAATTCTGATAACACACCATGTACTGCATGTTGGAGGCAGCAGGCTGTCCCGGCACTTGTCCCCGCGCCAACCGAAGCCGCCGGCTGTTGTGTCCATCGACAAACTGACGGATTTGTTTACACGAGAGATTTATCACTGAAACAATACGAATATCTCTATAGTAATACACCACGAATCATGGTAAACCATTTTACATTATTTATTCACAATTTGATCTAGAAATTAAAATAAAATCACGATCACAATTTGTAAATAGAAATTAAAATCGTATTACTAATATGTACAATCTTAATTGTTTTGTAAATCGACTAACATTTAGATTGGGTCAAGCCGCATAATACAAACACAAGAAGTGCGCTAAGCTTCATTATTTCGAGGTCTACTATACGTTGGCAATGCAAGACGAGGACTGTGAGTTGTTCTCACCGCGCACGCAATTAAGTATTCACGTTATATACGAGAAGTATTTGAAAAAGAACAATACTATCGCGTGCCGCGCTGACTAACAAAACCGCCGCTTGCGGCTTTAGGTTGTATCAGTGAAAGTGGCACGAATTTATTTTCAACTGAAATGCCATTAATCATCACAATTTCTAACTTTACCAACAAACCGAAAATACGGTCCTCAAAAGCATAATCAAAGTAATTTAAAGATAATCCTAACCTCTAGTCAACTAAATATTTTTATGTCTCAAAATTTTTTTTTGGAAATCATCTATTTATTATCTTTTTTCGTATTTAAGGTTCTCAATAATGAATAGATTAGAAAGGGGGCTAAAAGTGTAATTCAGCGTTTAAAAAAGAATTATATATTAAAAGAAATAACACTAAATAATAATTATTATAGAATGAGTAAAAAAACAAAATTTTATTTTTTTAATATAAACTCCTTTGCAAAAACGGGAACCTTACAGTCATTGGCTTTACATTAGTGAAATTAAGAATAATAGAAGACACTATTTTTATGGCACGGTAATTAAAAAAGACACTAATAAAAATTAATAACGAGTATGACCCCCCCTTGCATGTTGTGTATATATACACTTCTTTCAAAAAAATGGGCAGTTTTGATTTTTAAGAGCTTTTAAAGATGTTTTAGTAGACAAATTATGTTATTGGTACTTAATAAAGAGTTTGGGTATAAATATATATATATATATATATATATATATATATATATATATATATATATATATATATATATATATATATATATATATATATATATATATATATATATATATATATATATATATATATATATATATATATATATATATATATATATATATGTATAATAAATGACAGAACAATATAACATGACCCAAAGACATGCAGGTCATACACATATATGTTCGCGATCTATGTCATCAATTATAGAAATATGTATTCAATTATAGAAACAAGTATTCAAGTATAGAACATTAAATTATTATAGACGTTAATAATTTTACCAGATTTGATAATAATACTTTATATATTCACAAATAACTTTACCGTGAGGTTAAGTTTACACTATATGTATATTTAAGTCTTATTGATGTGAGATATTTTTTTAATTCTTTGTTATATATTATATATGAAATCTCTCTTATTCTTTCTCTATCTGAATTTTATGCTTTTCTTTTTAGTGAGAGGCTACCTCTGAGCAGGTGGTAAATTAAGTAAAAAAGTGGTTAAGTGAAGTATGTAAAAACAATGAATAAAATATTATTCATTTATCTACGATTGGTATCAAACAGGCCTTTTATCCATAATAAAAATTAAAATATATTTCTTATTAAATATATCCCTCTATTTATTGATACGCCGCTGCGGTACTATTTATTAACTATGTAGTTATTATTATATACATGAATTCTTTTGATAAATTCTTTATAATTATAGTATTGTTTTAGAAATATAGTACAATAGTTAATTTGTCAAACAAAACATTATATACATTTGAAAGGAAAATGATATATTTTCTAATGCTTAACAAAATGTTCAACATATTATCTAATATTTAAGTTTTATCATTATCAAATAATCATGCCGCAGTCCATTATTATACATAGGTTTCTGCATAATTTTTCTGTACCTACTGCCTAGATGCCACGCTGATTGACAATCTCGGAATCAGACGTCTCATAAAATAATTGTGCTAAGGAATATCGATGACGTTAATCTAATCTCATATGTTTACGTTTATGTTGACTTTAAGGCAGTTAATTTTTATCTTTTGTATTATGCGTATTATTACTTGTTTATCACAATATAACCACTAAATAGTGTAATAAATAAAACTATTATTAAAAATATGAATGCAAGTAAAGATATATCACAGTTTGTGTCTATTAACGTTTACGATATTTAAAAAAAAGATAGAGGGTGATTGACTTCTTAAACCACATCAGGAAAAGGAAAAATTGTGTTCTCTTTAATATAACGGAAACAGAGAGACCTCTAATTAATTAAGAGGAGTCATGTAGAATATTGGCGCGATGAATAAATAAAGTGACTAACCGTGAAATTCTAACGTGTCAATAAAATAAGGCGATAAATAACATTTGTAACATAACACAATAACATTCATGTTGATTGTGGGTTTACATTCATGCTGTACATAAAACTGCCTGGATAGAGATTATTTCTCGTGGCATTTTTAAAATAATATGAATCATTTAAAATTTGTTAAATTTTAAGCGCCATTATGTCTGTGGACAAATGTATAAATGAACGAAACATGAACGAAATCACCAGAGATTTTTCCTATCTTACTATCCCTTATCATACTATATGTTATCTTTGCTAAACAGAAATTGTAACGGACAAGGTAGACATTTAGTATTATACCCGCCAATCAGCCTGCCTTAAACAAACATATTAATTTTATTTAACAGCTATTATTATTTTGTTTTTCATCGAAATTTTCACAATTGCGATGATTTAGCTGTTGCGACATCTTTAGAAGAACTGCATTAACATTAATTGCGTAGAATATGTATGTATGTATGATATATTTACATGAATTATATATGTGGACAGTCAGAATTTTTACTTGGCTAAGGTCCGCTATAAGCAAACAAAAGCAGAAAAATAGTAATGTACGGTTTTTACTGAAGGAAGTGGACACACAGAGAACTTAATCTAAAGCTTACCAAATAATGGTCAGCACTCTCCCATCCCCAACCACTGTCACCAATACCAACAACATCAAGCAAACACCATCACTTTTCCACAATGAACACTACACGTATTTCGCCTTAACGAGGCATCATCAGGTAGACTCTACGGAAGGCTGCCATTACTTACCGGTAATTTTCAGAAAAAATTCTGACTGTTCACATAATAACGGATTTGCAACGCCTGACTCTATTAATCACCATGAATTATATATTTTTACATATACCTACTACATATGAATACATTATTCTACAAGATATGTAGTATATGTATATTTAAATACCTTAATTGTGAGTCCAAAAATACAAAATGTTATCTTTCGTTTGCATTCCTCTTATGATACAGAATTAAGTGCCAATTTCAAGAGACACA
The DNA here is from genome assembly GCA_031353405.1 of Baronia brevicornis. NCBI lineage: Eukaryota > Metazoa > Arthropoda > Insecta > Lepidoptera > Papilionidae > Baronia > Baronia brevicornis. Next base: position 103,434 of record JASFAT010003251.1, read on the forward strand.
TGAACAAAAAATTCTCAGCCCCTAAAAACTACTTTCTTTTTAAATAATTAAGTATCAAACAAGATTTGAATTCAAGACAGAAGGCAAATGGCTAAGCTAAGCCGCTATAAAATCGTACTAAATCAAGTGTGTTAATTATTAAGCAATTAAAGTCGAAGGCACCGGAACTGACTTATAAAATATGAAAAATAAGCAATAAATTGTATATGTCCTAGGTCTAGGTAATAAATGTCTCACGCTGAGACCATTTGTTTTCAGCTTTTTATGCATAGTTATTTACAAATGTCAACAGTGAATATTTGACTGCGGGGCCTATTCATCTTACTAAAACTGAAAGTAAGTACTACAGGTTTTAATGATTGTAATTGTCTATTGTTCTATGATTAAGTGCTAGTCACACGTGGTTGACGTGGTAATAAAAGGAAGAAGGAAATATTTTTTTTGTGACGAGTTATTTTGTAATGGAATTCAGCGGCAGGAATTAATGTGATGTTCTGCGCAGTACTCTTTATGATAAAAGCAATAGAAGTTGCTCAGGTTAATTTTATTTTAATAATAATTACGAATTAACATTTATAATATTACACTGGCACTAAATTTAAAATATATATTCTAGAAATCAATTATAATAAATTCTAAAAATTATCCAGCAGGCTTTTTGTTTTTTTCGGACCATTTGGCGCTCTTTCTTCAGGCTCAATTTCTTCCCCTCGCATTCCTTTTGTCTGTCCCTTCTATCATTCCCATCAAACTCTAAAATAGACAAGGTATTTGTAGCGTCTGTAGTGTTGCAGATGTCCATGGGCGGCGGGAAGTACTTACCATCGGATAACCTGCTTGCTGATTTACATATGCAAATTACTATCAGGAGGAATATAGTATGTGGACAGTCAAAAGTTTTACTTAGCTAAGATCCGCGACTAGCAAAACAATAACAGAAAATTAATAATGTGTGTTTTTCTGCTGGATGAAGTGGATTTATTTGGAACTTAAACCAAAAACTTACCGAAAATCGGCCATCAATTCTCCACCCACCAACCACTACACACAACACCAAACACATATTACCGCTTTTCTATCTTGTAAACGACACGTGTTTCACCCCAGCACGAGACATCTTCAGGTATAGTAGACTCTACGGAAGACAACCGAAAACTTTTCGGTTGTCGAAAAACACACATTATTAATTTTCTGTTATTGTTTTGCTTGTCGCGAATCTTAGCTAAGTAAAACTTTTGACTGTCCACATAGTGATGGATTTCCGCAAAGTAACGCCTGACTCCATTAATAATCGAAATATAGTATGTCATATTTTGTAATATATAAAATTAGAGAAGTTTCTATTCATCGTTTTTTTTATGAGGTACATGTTAACTATTGTGGTAAATGGCTGAATAAGATGGTAATAAGTAATGTCTTTGTTTAATATGACGTCGCAGACATGTGGGAATTTTAAGTGTTTGTAATTCAGTCTGCGGTTTGCAGCGCCGTAGGGAGACTTTGTTTGTGGCGTTCTATGTGAGTATGATACACAAACGAACATTTATTCTAGACGTGTAAGTGAATAATCTACCATGTAAAAATAAACTAAAGAAATAGTAACTTCACATTCTCATACTAGGCTTCCCTGCAACGTGAGTTTCATACAATACATACGTGACATGAAAGACCATCCAGACACGGAAGAAATAGCTGTAGATCTTTATCCCGATGCAGCAGATGTACACCCACGGCACGTACAAAACGAATGAATTTTAAAAGCGCATATCATTTCACTGCGTTATTAGCTAAGATTCTTCTGTATCACCGGTGGATGGCAGCTCCAATTGTAATGAAAGGACGAATTAAGATTTTTTTAATTGTCATAATTCGGTCAAGTGAGGTGATCATTTTAATCGTTTCGAATTCATTACGCATTTTGATGGTTATTAAGTAAAATTTATTGCTCCACATAATCTTAGGCAAATATTATTATATATTACGCAGAGCTTCACACGTTACACAGAAAACAATAGAATCATTTTGATTTAGGTTATATCATGATCGAAAGAATCCAAGTAAATCTACGACCTTTACATTCAAGAAAATGTATGGGCATTATCCCGTTTACATGTTTTATACGTAATTGGGACATCCAAATTTTAAGTTAAATAAATAAAAAAGCGCTATTATATGATAGTCTAAATAAAAAATATCAGGTGTTGCATCTATACAGAATTGTATTGACGTCAGTATAGACCTTTGCTAAAATATCAGGAGTATAAAATTCGGTACCAAGTGCTTATGCTTTTGTTTACCTAATTGATATTCTCACCATAGGTAATAAAACATGACCCGTATAATATAATTTGAAAATACTAAAATACTTAATTCACTGTTACAACGACCTAAAGTGCGTCTTCGCTTTCGATACCAGAACTCACCACATGGGCATGCAAGGTTTCTCGCACTAGCTTGAAGAGCGCAGATGTCCTTATTCATCGGTCAGAACGCCACCGCTGCCTTTGGGTCACTATAATTTTCGAATATCAATGGCTTAATTATAGATATTTTCGGATAAAACTCGAGAACTTAACCACCTTTCATTTATTCATTCATTTGAATTCATGGCTTGCAATAGTGCCAAAATAGCACGGCTAAAATGATTGCCAAAATGATTTCGCCAATATCATGTAGAAGGGAGAAGACACGAAGGTGGTTAATCAGTGCGGTTGGATTAAGGAAGAAATAAAATGCACAGGAGACATATTTTTTATTGTTTTTCATAACACCTAGAACATTGTTCACAGATTACAATTGACGATCGCCATATTGGTCTAACGATACTTGGGGCGACCAATGGACTAATTGCCCGCGTTGGACGTTTGCCCAACGCGATCTCCCATTCTCTCTACGTGCCCAAGCTAATACAGTTTATGTGACTTGGCTCTCCGATTATGTTCGCATCGTTTACAAGCTCTGCGATTTCAGTATTCTGAGGGATCAGATTTATTTCTTTAAGAAAAAGGCAGTAGGAAAAACTGAATGAGCCAAGCTTTAGACAGAGAGAAATGGTTAAAGATGGAGGAGGCTTTTACCCAAAAAGGAACCACACAATAGGATATAAAAAGGGAATCTAACGACTTCTAAAATGTGGGAAACAAGTTTTTAATAGCAATAATTTTTTATGAGCTGCTATCTGCTTTAGGCGGAACATGTTAACATGTTCTCTGGTTTATAATTTATTTTACTTCATGGTCATATAACGCTTTGATTAAATAAAAATCTCTTTTATTTTGTAATATTTATTAAAAATTTACATTTTACTAATATTACTCACATTCGACATAATCTTAATGGAATAAGTATTTCTTCCGACAATCACCGCAGGCACACTTATTTACGGTAATTAAAATTGAATCACACGATCATAGATAAAAAAATAAATACAACATTGATTTGATACTTGACACACAATTAGTATACGTACCGTATTTATTCAGACAATAAAATTCTTTGTGGCATTTCAATAAAATAATTGTCATAATAATTGTAATATTTTTTATAGAAATGTATACAATTTGCAATATACAAAATGATAATCGGATGTCATATACAAAATTATTAATATAGATGTTCAGAGGAAATGCAGGAGTCGTGACACAATTATCGACCTCCGTCGGCGCGTGCTATATACGACATTGACACAACGGATTAAGATAAACCTTTAGGTTAAGACATACATTTAATTATCAACAGTTTACAGTTTAATTCTTAGGTTCCCAACGGGGGCGGTTCACCCCCTAGTGGGCGCTGGAGCCTTCCATGGAAGCGGTAGCGGGTCTAAAGGCAAATGGCGGGTTATGAAATATCTCTATTTTCATGAATATTCGTCGTCGTTTGTCTAAAATGTCTATCTTGTAACGGGCGGTAGGCCATAAAAAGTTGGGAACCTATCGTTTTATTGATCTACGCATGGCTGTTTGCTTTCTGTTTGCTGATCAGTACTTTTTTACGTTTTACGTAAGGGAATCACGGATTGCCTATCCATGTTGAGTTTAATATTTGTTTTCACAGAGTTTCGGTTTTTTAAGTACAGTCGACTCTTGATAATTCAAACCAAGCAAAATTCTCGTTAAATCATATAATAGGTTTTTGGTACACTCGGTAATTCGAAGAAAAAACAATGCATAATTATGAAATATGGTCATGTTGACTTATTTAAAAAAATTCACTTATTTTTAAAAATATGTATGTAATTGGTATGTTTCAATAAATACTATTCTGTAACATTTCAATAAACACTACTTTCCGTAGTAATTCGAAAATTCCTCTTGGTATTACAAACCTCTCAACACTTCGAACTCTTAGTAATTCGAAGTATTAGAAAGATTCCTTTAACTTCGAATTATCGAGTCATGTATATGTCATGTTATTTATAACCGTAAATACATTTATAGTGTATTTTCGTAAATATGTAACCGTTTACATACTTATTATACGATTGTATTGGATGATACCTACGCAGTAAAGATAGTACCACATTGTCATTACTGTGGAGACTACCACGTTTCTCAAAGGCAAGTTGGCAGGAAAGCCAGACTGGGAATAAATACCTGTAGGCCATATACATAATCAGAATCGGGAACCGAAACCGCGACCATTGATTTTGAAAGCATCAGTTTGGCTATTGGCACTAAGCCAATTAGTTCAACTAAGCATATGCTAAACCAATAAGGGGCTATCCATACACGTTAAGGTAGGGTCAACAAAGTGATATTTTTTGACCGGAAAAGTGCTAAAACTTTAAAATATTAATTAATTTTACATATTTGCAATTAATTCATTGAAGAGGTCTATAATGAAGCCACGATAGAATTGCCTTGCGCATAAATTAAATAATATGTGTAATATTTTATTTATACATATTATTTAATTTATGTAGCACTGTTTTAATTTAATAATTCATAAATGAAAAATTGCACACAACAATTAACTTTCGCCGAAACAAGTGGCACAATTACGTGTTTATTTTGATTTTTTCTTTATCAGCATACTCATAAGGGTCATCAATTAATTATGTCACTTTCATGTTTCTAGAATCAGCGACCATTAACTTTGAAACCCTTCCTGTCACACATGAAGTCTTGAGATTTAGCACTAAATTTATGCATGTAGTGCCACAAAGCAAACGCAACACCCTTTTGTCACTAAATGTCACACTTTGTTGAGCCCCTCCCTCCTCCTTAATAAGTAACGTAATTTATGTATGGCCCCTAATCGCCGAAAACCACAACAGCATACAATATACTATCATTACACTTTTCTGTCGGCCTACATGCATATTAATGTTGAATCATAATAAATAATAATTTCGTATATGATATATATGAAATGGTGGGTGCAAAAAAGATTCTGCTTACTAATCCAGTTTTTGGCAATTCTCTAAGACAAATTTGCACTATTTTTTTCTCAAATTATCTTACATAAGTCAGTGGACATTGTCCACACAACGCCAACGATAATTGTTAGTTGTTAGTTGTTAGTCCTAATATTTTGCTTGATTTAATTTTATTTGGATGTAGCTCAGTTTAACCTGCTTCATTCCGAAAATAATACTGGACTTTGTAATTTTTACACATATACTTAATAAATTCGGTCTAATTGGAATTCCGAGCGATTGTTTAATGTGAAATGTCATTTTGTGTTAAAGTAAAATGTTTACTGCAAGTTAGTACTTACTACGTAACTCTGCCGCACTACGAAAAATCACACTTACTACTCATGGTTATAACATTTTGCATATAATCCAAAGTAATCACATTGATATGATGAACTATTATATAAAATTCACATTTCCTAACTCTATTATTCTAGCTTAACCGATTCAATTCAATATTATTATTTGAATTTTATTTAGATTTTAAACATATTAGAAAATTATGAGATTGTTTTGTAAACAATAGCAATTTTACGTAAAAACTATTAATAAAATTTAACGTTTGATGAAATTCTAATTTAATCTATCTTTGATCATTTATAAAGAATAATTACAATAAAAAAATAAAAATCTCACAAATGATTCTTTAGACAAGTTTTGATTGAACTAATACCATCACACCCGCTTCGGTTACTTGCCTCATTACGTCTAAACTGTAATCTCTACTCAATAAATTATTGAACTAAACTTTGTTTACTTAAGAATTAAAAAAAATGTCATCAAATTGAAATCTACCTATGCTTAAGTTTATAAAAGTCTACAAATGAAACCATTTGTAGAGTAAAAAAATAAGAGGAAAATATTTTCCAGTTTGAATATCACTAAACTTACTAAGTTACTTGAAATTGTTCTAATTGGTACTTGGGCTGTCTGTACCACTTCCACTGTTTTCAGTGTTCCCCAAAATATTTTTTGTATTTTTATTCTTCTTTGCAGATTTGCTCAACGTCGCTACTTCTTTCAATAGATTTTGTATTTTACTATTCATTAAAGAGAATTTGGTCTCATTTAATCGCTCCTTGTTTTTCATTTCGGTTCGAAGATCTGTTGTACTGTTCAAATGTTGAGCTTTCAATTCTGTTATCTGAAAAAAAAATTAGAATTAGTAACTTATTGTTTCCTGCTAATCCTTCAAAATTAATAACTTATTTTGATAAATCTTATCTAAATAAATAAACACTAGACACTATCCATTTACAGCATGTCCTCCTCTGTCTATCAACACTTCACTGGAAGAGATCCCTCTATGAGATAAACCAAACACAATTTCAGTGTATTTTAATCCTTAATATTATATTTAACATTAATGACTTTAACATACAAACAAGAGTCATGGTCTCATCTGACCATCAATCAGCAACAATGTACTAATCAGGCGAGGATTCAGAGAGAAAATGGATACAATTACTAAAGCACCACCAAACTAATTCCCTTACTCTTTCCTTTATTTCTTTCTTCCCCTCACATTACTTCTTTCTTTTCCTCCCACTATCAAACCCTAACCCTAAGGTATGTAATGCTTCTGCAGTGCCTTCAGTGATGCAAATGTTTATGGATAGTGGTGGTTGCCAACTATCAGATAACCCTCTTGTAAGCTCTATGTAAGGCAACAGTTAAGAACTTAACGGTTGTCTTCCGTAGAGTCTACTATACCTCGTGTTAAGACGAAACGTGTCGTATACATTGTGGAAGAATAGTGGTGTGTGTTTGGTGTTGGTGATAGTAGATTTCAATGTAATTAGCCCATAAATAATGATTTTAGCTTTGTATGGCGACCATCTTGTTTTCCACCATTTTGGATTTTTGTCCCTTCTACCCATGTAGTAGGACTTGTCACCATTTTTTGTTTGAGGGCAACCCCAGTAGATGTTCCGGTGGGGCGGGCTGTCCAGCAACTTTATACCAGATTCATATCTTCAAAATGTTGATATAATTCCTCGAGCCCTATCTGAATATTTCCCTAGAAAAAACTTACCCTCCATCTCTTACAGTTTCACAAATAACGTGTCAGTGAGTGGTTGCCGTTTTTTATACAATTAATTTCTCAGATAAATAAAAATAGTTTGTTAAATAGTATGTAAAACTTGACCTTAAAATTTTATATACATATAAACAGGTAAATATAATATCAGTTACCAATTTGTCTTTGGAAAGAAGCTCCATGTCTTTTTGTTGCACCTTCTTCTGAAGACTGGCGATTGTCTCTTTAAGTTGCGTCATTGCCACCACATGGTCTGAACTATTAGGATCTAACTCTCCTATCAAATAAAGCACAATAATATTAATTAGTATTTTTATCTGTAGCATATTTCTTAAACTATAAACTAGATCAAAACAGTGTATATGTCGCAGCCAACTAGCCTAACCTTTAAAAAATAACTAACTTTAACCTTTTACCAAAAAATTTAAATAGCTAAGCTAAGGAACAAACGAACAAGACGACCGATTGGCTCAGTGGCGCGGCCCTCCGCCCACGGAGTCAATGGTCGCGGGTTCGATTCCCGCATCGGAATAAATATTTATATGGATTTTTAAATGTTTATTCCGAGTCTGGTAACCCCCCAATCCCCATTTCCTTTCCTGCTCCTTCCTTTCTTCTCTATCCTTTCTCTTCCTCTCCGCCAATCCACGGTCTGCCGTGCCAATGGATGCGTGGCTAGGGGCGAGCCTAGTCGTAAGCGTGCCGATCGTCCCGGGGTCGGGCTCCCACGGGGACTATGGTGCCTTACCTCAGCATGCAGGGCTCTGCTGGGGCTGACCTCCATCCTCCCTTGCGACTCGTAGGATTCACTAAAGACGAATTTAATATACCTAATTTGTCGAAAATGACGGCGACGTGGTTCGCCACCCGTCACATCCTGATTCTCACGAGGGCGAAAAGCGACCAATGACGAGCCGTTTCGCTGCGATGAATGGCAGCGGATGGAGCTCTGTGGTCTCTGCCAACCCCTGCGGGGGATAGGCGTGAATATATAAAAAAAAAACCCAAAAAAGTTCGAATTACTGAAAGCAATATTTATTGAAATGTTAATGTAGTATTTATTGATTGAATTATTATAGTATTTAATATATGTTATAGGCTTACATGATCGATTGTGTGTATACAAGTTTCAACATGTCCATATTTCGATTTGTCGAGTGTTTGCGTGAAAGAATTTCGAATTATCGCGTGTTTTTGATTACTATGGATTGGTTTTTTCTTTGAATTACCAAGTGTACCAAAAACCATTGAATTTATTTGATTTAAGAAGAGAGAGAGATTTATTTTGGTAGGGACCCAACAATTTCTTTAAATTATCGAAGGTTTGAATTATTAATACTTAGCCGAATGAAAGGGGAGATCTCCCCGTTATCAAATAAGTCGGTGCACGACCAAACAGGCAGATCTCCCCGTTGTGAAATATAACTAACCGTAAAACTAATATAAATAATATGAATTACCGTAAATAAAGTTGTTTACTTAAATAATTTTCTGACTTTTTTAATTTAAATAGTACCATTCGCATTGCGAAAAATGCGCGGTGGACTCGCCCGAGCCCGGTGGAAATCGTACAGTTCACTATGGCACGCACTGTCAGCTAAGTATTAATAGTCAACTTTACTTGAATCGAACACAAGTTCCATAGCGAGGAATTTTCAATAAGTTCCATAGCAGAAATACTTCATTTATTCTTGTGAGTTAATCTTTATAATAGAAATGTTCTTACGAACCTTGTAATGGATTTAACTTGGATTTTTTCTCCAATGGCTGAGATTCATTTAAGGATGAGTCACTGGCATTGATTGACTTCATCATATCCGATTTACGTTTCTCTTTGTGACTACTTTTTGATCTGTTATTGATAGAAACACTTTAATAAATAAAACATACTTTGTAAATTAAATGTAACATTAGGATATGTTCAAATTAGTGTTTTTTATAATGAATGTAATTTAACATATTCCCATCAGTCTAGTTTTGCACAAACTTGACTATAAATCGGGGTATTTTTATGAAATCAAAATATTTCAAGGTGTGAATTAAAACTGCAGTTATTATTCTGATGTTAAGACTCAATTTTAGATTTTAAAAGTCATCAAAAGTGAACGCTCGTTTGATCGTATTTTAAATATAAGATTTTTATACACAATGTAAACAATTGATACATAAATTGATTTCATAAATTGATACATAGTCGAAAATAATCAGAATTTTCATTAATTTTTTTTTCTTAAAACTTCTGTATCTGAAAGATTGCGAATTTTTAATGTTACCTGACGCAATTAAAATGTCAATAAATTAAGGCCTTTTTTTTTAAAACTAGAAAACTCGTTTCCCGATGGGAATGTGTTAAGACACCGATCACATGTACGAAATTGATGGAATCAAAATCTTGATATGTACACTATGCATCCATTTGAGTCCTTCAAACATAATTGTCAGCGTGCAGTAATCTATTATTAAATATAGCTTCCCTTATAACCCATAACGCACAATCTAGCCATATCTTCGACTACACGCATCTGGTTTCTACCAGCCGCTCTATGCAAGTCGTGGCACCATCAACACATGTTTACTTAACCCTTTCGCTCTGACGGGCGTAAAAAAAGAACGTATATATACGCTCTTGAAAAGTAGCCGCGCTGGTACGAAGAGCGTATAAATACGTTCATACCATATATACTTTTATTTCATACTTTAAATATTAGATTGATAAATTTATTTCCCTCTGCAGCAAAACATATGAATAGACATTAAATTATTACATTATTAATGGTACATACAGATGGAAATGGGCGATGGCTGAGTCAAAACCTCCACTCATTGAGCAGAAAAACTGATTTACTACCACTGCCCGACCCTCATGGAGATGAGGTGCAGCACAACTTAAGAAACATAATACTTTTGTTAAATGAGTACCTGGCAACGCTGCATGCCTTAAACAATTGACTGTTGTGAAATAAAATGTGTCGTCTGCAGTAAACGAGGAAAAAGACGGGAGTCGAGGTACTATTGTTCACAATGTGATGTTGGGTTGTGTGATTACAAGCTTTCAAATTTATCATACCAAAGTTGATTATTATTATTTTGTTCGGCTTTAAAAACTTTATTAATTTCATTGTATTAAGAAATATTATATGAACATTATAATAATATATTTAAAAAAATAAATAATAATTACAAATTTTTATTTTTTAGAAAGTAAGATGATATTACTAAATATAATAAATATCATTGTAAAATTTAGAGTTTTTTGTGAAAAAAATTGCATTAAGGGATCATAGCAGATAGAGGTCTATGGTCTCTGCCTACGTATATGAGAAATGGGGCAGGATGTTATGATTATCTAATATAATTCAACTGACTTGTGTGCCCGATGTTTGTGTTTATCAACAGATGATAGGTGCTGCTTCGTTCTAGCTAACGCTCGCTTTAGAGACTGTGTGCATAACCAACATAATAACTTTCCATCAACCTGAAACATAAGAAAGATTGGCAAACAGGAGACAGGAATAAAATAAGCCATTTTATTCCTAATATAAAGTTAGTCAGATATTAGATTTTATCATCTTGCTTTAAAACAGACTACTGTCCGGCAATTGGTTATTGACAATATTTTAAAATAAACAAACAAGATTAATAAAATCACTAACAAGTTCTAGACAGGCATCATTGATGTGATGGCGAATTGATCTCTTCAATCTGGTTGCATAGCATAGCAACAATGGGCAAATTGTCTATACTAAGAGCAGGCTAAGGTTAGTAGTTGACATTAGTCAGTTATTAATAATGACATCATTCACCACTTCACTCACTTACATGCAATACATCCTGTGATAAAAAAGAATATCCTGACAACTGATTTTTGGCAGTAAAAAACCTAAAAATATAGCTTACCATAAATTGACTGGACAGTAGCTGATTTAAGTGTAAATGGTGCCAAATAGTATTAAATATGAGCCAACATATATAACTGTATGCAATTGACTGTTTTAGAGCAAGCTTTGCAGTCATCAACATAAAATTGCATAAAATTGCTTTACAATTCTTTTGTTTATAGTATTAGTGGGATACTTTTACAATACCTTTTTACTGTCATCATGACGGTCAAAAGCACAACGTTGCTTACATTGTTCACATGTTACTGCAGCGCCATATTTTCGTTCCGAGTTAGCACAGCGTTGACATTTATTTCCTGTAAACAAGTTCTATCAATGATAAGTACAACAATAGTTTATTTGCATACGGAAAGTATAAAGCTTACCAATAAATGCTGCAATGATATTGCAATATTCACATGCTGTGGGTTTACCATAGGCTTTCACATTAGCTTCACATTTTTTACATATTGATGAAGTATTTGATTTGCTGAAAACAATTTATTTTTATTTTAATTATTGAATTCGCTCAATGTGCAAACATATTCCAATTCTATTTGATACAACTGTAATATTGTGCATTAAAACTTCTCCATTAAAGTTACAATGTCAAAACATAGTTTATTTTCAATTGATGAATCATAGCAATAAATGCAAAATTATAGAAGAAAATTATTGAACTGCCAAATTTAAATATGTACTGTTGTGTTTGTGCCAAATATCGATCTTTACACTACGCTTTTAAAAATAATACTACAAATAATCTTTGTGGCATAATCCAAAATTGCTACATATTAGGACTTAGTAGACTCTTGAAACACCTAGTGATTATTACTAACCTTGTTTGTTGAAATTCAGAACGACAATATGTACACTTGACAACAGGAAAAGATCCACGACATTCCTGAAAATTAAAGAAATGTCCGCGTCATATGACGTCAAATAACAGTACTTACATTATGTAAATATACCACATACATTGAACGTTAAGGTTTTTAAAAAAATAAGCTTCAGTCAGCATTACTTACCTTGCATAGTTGTTCTCCTGGAGATAATTCCTCAAATGGATGTCTTGAGAAACAACGAGAACAAGCAAAAAGTGGAGTCGAGGTAGTAGTACTCATTTTAAATTCGTAAATAAGGAGTGCAAGATAATTCTTAATTTGGTTTGAAGTAAACAATGTTATCAAAAACAATTTAAGCAAATAGTAAAAATTCTTAAATAAATTCAATAAAACAGACGTGAACAATTAACCGCCATTATAAAATGAGAATGAGTGAATGGAATGGATGGAATGAATGAAATACAATAATCTCACTTTCCTTCTCAGTTACTAAAATATGCTAAACTCTATGGTAATGGTAATAATGTACATTGAGCAAAAAACTTCTTTGTACCCAACTGGAATGTGCACGGGCTACCGATGCGCGGTCCGAGGGAGATAGCTTAGTGAGAGCCCTCTGTGAAAGGGTCATTAGGGTTTTCAGTAAACAATATATTGTACGACGAAAATACTATAATTGACAATTGCTTGATGTCTTGAAGGATGTCATTTTTATGGGATAGTGAGACAAACTAGCAAGCGTGACGCCTGATGGAAAGCAATCAAGGCCGCATCATAAATTAAGTATGTCAGGATAGGATAAAATGAAATACATTACAGAGAATTTATAAATATATATTTGGTATCATCACGTTCAGCCATAATAAATCGCGTTGCCTAAGAACTGTCACTACTCTTTTCAATTTATCGACTTCTTCACATTTATTGTGAATTTTCTTCGTAGAAGGTTCTTCAGGGCTGCTCGGCAAGGGATTGATTTCAAATTTATGCTCAGAAATGATTGAAATATTCACGGATTTCTCGATAGATACTTCTGCTTTACTTATTACTGGTAAACTAACAGCAGATTGAAGAACTATATTGATAACAACAGTTACCTTTTTTCTGATGGAACAATTTGGAAATAAAAAAAGACCTAGTCATTGTGTTGGTACTATAAAAATGTAGAACTGAGAGGAAAATATCAGAGAACTTAATTAAAAATCTATAAATCTGGATAGTGTATTAAAATTATTCGGATATTATTTAGATTTATGTGATAATACAGCCTTTGACAGTTCTACAATTAAAAAAATTAGACAGCAGGCGTCCATAAACCACGGTGTGCAGCCAGAAATGAGATTTAATAGGATAGTATCCTGCTTACTACTTGTTACAAAAAAGTTACTGTTAATGAACTATCAAAACACTGACTTTATTCGCGTTTGTATGAACTATTAAATAATGACATCATATTTCGAAGTCCACTGCACTACTATTTTTGATGAAATATAAAACTTAAAAAAAATCTAAAAATTGTAGTCAAAAATTGTAATTACGTATTATTTACATGTGTATGATTTCCCTCATTATGGTCACCCTTCTTTGAGAAGTTAAATTTTTAAACAATACACTTCAAGAAAAAAGCACCGCACCTGTATACGATTTACTTTTTACAACCTCGGATTGCATACTTTTTAACAATTTTTAATAAAAATTGTCAAATCGCGATTAAATATCAAGTTCCCAAGCGAGTTCCTTGATCGCCACAAATACAAAAAATTAATATGACTGACGGACTGCCAATATAAGATAGTATGTTCTACTAATATTTTTTTTTAATATTTTCACGCCCATCCCCCGCAGGGGTTGGCAGAGACCACAGAACTTCATCCGCTACCGTTCATCGCAGCGAGACGGCTCTCCATTGGTCGCTTCTCGCCCTCGTGAGGATTAGGACGTGACGATTAGCGAACCGCGACGCTATCATTTTCATTAAATTATGTATATTAAATTCGCTTTTAGTGATTCCCACGAGCCGCAAGGGAGGATGGAGGTCAGCCCCAGCAGAGCCCTGCATGCTGAGGTAAAGCACCATAGTACCCGGGGGAGCCCGATCCCGGGACGGTCGGCACGCTTGTGACTAAGCTTGCCCTTAGCCACGCATCCATTGGCACGGCAGACTGTGGATTGGCGGAGAGGAAGGAAAAGGATAGAGAAAAAAGGAAAGGACAGGAAAGGAAATGCGGATTGGGGGGTTACCAGACTTGGAATAAATATTTACAAATCCATACTCGGCGACCATTAACTCGGTGGGCGGAGGACCCCGCCACTGAGCCAATCGGTCGTTTTTTTTCTACCATTTTTATTATATTCGAACGAACAACGATCTTCCTGGCAATACTTTAGAAAGGGACACAGGGATCTTGGAGGGCTTCCTCCTTCGGGCCGGATTTCTCTCATACTAAGTGATTGTCTTTAATAAACTTTAATCATATAGCCGTAAAGTTCATTCTTTATCGATGTCAAATTGTGTGTGTCCATTCCAGGTTGGATATAAGTCCTTTATAAAAGATTAAGAGCTGGAGCAATGTCTCCAAGTTATTTTTTTTATCAAATAACTGTGATACTAAAGTTAGATTATAGCCAATTATGGAGTAATATGTAGAACTGTATGCTTATGTATTATGTATACTTTTTTATGTTAATATAAAATAAAAAGTGGCACATGTACGTCGTCTTAAAATATTTTTTAAAATATTAGGTGTACAAATAAGTTTCCGCAGTTTTTTATAAAAAATTAGGAATTTATTGTAAAGGAAAAGTACATTACGTTTTATTCAAAGTATTTTCCATCATTTGCCACTACTTTTCCCCATCTTTCTGGCAACATTCGGATACCCCGTCGAAAAAACTCTTCATCTTTTGACGCTATCCACAAATCTACCCAATTTTTGGTGTCTTCATATGATGTGAAGCGCTGCTCAGACAGACCATGTGCCATCGACCGGAACAGGTGATAATCAGAAGGGGCTAAGTCTGGTGAATACGGCGGGTGGGGTAAAACTTCCCAGTTGAGTGTTTCCAAGTATGTTTTTACCGGCGCCGCAACATGTGGACGAGCATTATCGTGTAAAAGAATAATTTTGTCGTGTCTGGAGTAGTAATGGGCGCGTTTTTCCTTAAGTGCCCGACTCAATCTCATCAATTGTGTTCGGTAGAGAGCTCCAGTAATGGTTTCGCTTGGTTTCAGCAATTCATAATACACGACACCAAGCTGATCCCACCAAATACACAGCATGAGTTTTTTTCCATGAATATTCGGCTTAGCTGTCGATGTTGATGGTTCGCCGGGCTTAACCCATGACTTTCTCTTCTTTGGATTATCGTAGTGAATCCATTTTTCGTCACCAGTGACTATACGATGCAAAAAACTCTTTTTTTATTCCTGGCAAGCAGCATTTCACTCATGCATAATCGGCGTTCAACGTCTCTCGGCTTTAGTTCATATGGAACCCAATTTCCTTGTTTTTGAATCATTCCTAACGATTTTAAACGATGTGAAATTGCTTGTTGAGTCACTTGTAGAGTAAGTGCAAGTTCTTTTTGCGTTTGGGACGAATCTTCCTCCAATAGTACTTCTAATTCCATGTCTTCGTACACTTTCGGCCTTCCACTGCGTTCTTTGTCTTTAACGTCAAACTCACCGTTCTTAAACTTTTGAAACCATTCCTGACAACTTCTCTCACTTAAAGCAGCTTCACCATATGCTTCTAGAAGCAATCGATGCGCCTCAGCTGCAGATTTTTTCACATTAAAGAAGTAAATCAAAAGTTCCCGCAAATGATGCTTATTCGGAATAAAACTTGACATTTTTGCACGAAAAAAATTACGTGATGCTGATACGGAATCACTAGTACTTTAAGGTTATGGTGTTGCCAGATGACTAAACTTGGGATATTACGTTTTACATCTGACAATTTCTCCATAACCTTCTGGTGGGGCCATCTTTTGACAAACCGCGGAAACTTATTTGTACACCTAATATATTATGTACATAGCAGTATTAAGTAGAATAATTAACTAATGTATTGAAATAAATATGTCTGCTTTTTATCCCATTGCGTCTAATAAGTTAATTATTTCAAAACGTAACGTTACTAACAACACTTGCTATGTACTTTGGAATTAATTTAATAATATATATATATATATATATATATATATATATATATATATATATATATATATATATATATATATATATATATATATATATATATATATATATATATATATATATTTTATTTTACCTTTATTTTAAGTCATAATTGATAAGAATGTGAGTTATGAAAAAAAAACAAATTTCGACATACTACGTTATAAGTATATTGTTACATGCATTATTTTTACTTTATACTACGTTATAATTTTGGGTAAAAAACGAAAATTGAAAACTTACCAAAACAGGTTACTTTTATCTCTTCAAATTTTTTTGACGAAAATTGTATGGCATGTAAAAGACGAAAAGATGTAATGTGATGATAGTTCGTTCAAAAGACATTCAACCATGATTAAGAAATGACCGACATTCAACCATAATTATTTTTTCTATTATCTTTCTTCACCCTTCCTATTTACAAATTTTAACTATGCCAAATTTTACACTCCCTGCAAACACGTAATACGTATATATATATACAACGTTATTTGTTCATGTATGGGCGTAGTACGTTTGTTTTTTTTTCGTCACTGGCATAACCTATAAATGATTATTGTCATTAAAAAAATCTAATTAAATAATTTCAAAGAAAGACGTTGGCGAGAATTTTGATTGCATATCGCAAAATATTTATTTAACAAAATGGAACTGCAATATAAAATACTGCTGTATCTAGATAAGAGGTTTTTGTTAACTGACATGAAGGAAAAATGTGAATTATTCTTGCTTGAAAGTGCTGACAAAGCAGTAAACAAATTTCCACCAATGCGATACTTACTTGAAATTGATGTCATGGATTTGTACGATAAAGTTCCAGAACTCGGGGATTTTTTAATGAAAGAACCGTGGCGTTTCAAAGAAATTTGTTGCGAAATATTGCGTTCTTGCGTTCAAGCAATCGACACTAAATCGGTTTACATTATTAACTCGGCCCAAATTGCCGTGATATTAAGATTAAAGAGTATTCCACAATATTTAGCACATTCCAACAATCGCCGTTATGGTAATATAATGATCTTCAATGGCGTACTTCTGAATATGTCTAAAATTACTAGCTATGTTTTTCACACGGTGTGGTCTTGCCCTGAAGATTGTGAAGATAATGAAGTGATTTTACAATACATACCCAAAACACCTCTAAAATGCAGGGTTTGTAGAACCATACAATTTGAAAATAGTGGTTATAGGAGATGCGGTGAGCAGTTAAAAAGCACTTTCAAAATAAAACACGAGCCCCTTCCTAAAAACTTTGTTATAGTTGATGACTTGATACCAAAATTAAAATGTGGTTTAAGATACCTTATTCACGCTGTTATTTTTAAAAAGAGTTTAGCAGTATGGTCTATTGAAGTATTATTGCCGATACCGGCTCCAATAACTTACCCGGTGAGCAATGATATAACGGAATTGTTCGAAGCCTGTAATGCTTTACCATGGCAATTCATATACTGTCTCGCTTCAAGCTTTGGTATACACGTGTGTCCACTTCATTGTTTCATGCATGTTAAAATTTGTTTATTACTCAGTTTAGCTAGCGTCAAAGCTAATATTTTGACTGGTTCCCCCATTATTCATGTTTTTGTGTCAGGCTACGAAACGAGATATATAAGTGAACTTATGAATGAAACCGCTAAGCTTGCGGACACGTCAGTTTTTATAAGTAACTCAAATAGTTCTGTTATCACATCCATGATTGCGAGTTCCGGAGGAGTATGTGTATTACCTTTATCACTTGATATATATAATCATCACCAAATATCTACAGTTCTCTCAATTTTAGAAAGTAAAGAAATTACAACTGAGCGTAGTAGAATTAATTTACAGTGCGCTGTTTGGGCGCAAGTCAAGGATTTAAAAAAAATTACGCTGTACGAAATGATAAATATATTCGGTAACATTTGTCAAGGTAACATGGATGAATATTCTGATGCTGTGGCAGAATTCAAACTGCAGCAAGCAATAAAAAAAGATAAATGTAGCAAGAAGGAAATGGAAGTTGTGAAAGAAATTAAGATGTATTTAGATTTCATTGCTGGATTTACTATTTCCTTAGATCAATCTGCAGAAAACCTTTTGAAAAGTTACTTTCTAGCTGCACGTAGAAAAATGCCTAAATTTACCACCATTGGAAGCATTAGCGCCTTAGTGGCTCTTACGCTGACCTCAGCCCGACTATGTCGGCGAGTTATAGGTACTGTTGATGATGCATTGTTTGCTATATGGTTAAATATAAGTGGAAGCCCTGAGCCAAGACTTGCACCTGATGAATATCTTCATGCACCAAGACATCCGAAAAAACTACAAAATATGATTTGTAATTTTAAAAGTTGGCTTGAAGAGTTTATTGGAAATCGATTGTAATATTTTTCTGCAATGGTTGTTCATCGAAAAATTAAATGGAAGTCAATCTTTAACATGAATTGTTAGAGTTTAATGTCGAAAACAAAATTCAATATCTACTTATATGCAAATAAAAATTTTTAAAATTTATTTACGCTTAAATTTATTTAGGCTTAAATGAAAATAAAAGCTTCAAAGTAAAAAAAAAAACGTTCTTTTCCGTTACAAATTATTTGCAAGATTTATAACCGTTAAAAAAAGAAATAATGGTATTTTTCTTTCTCAATTTTTATGATCAATGTCATTCAATTTGTATGAAGGTATATATATATATATTTTCTTTGAGC
This sequence comes from Baronia brevicornis, assembly GCA_031353405.1. Lineage (NCBI taxonomy): Eukaryota > Metazoa > Arthropoda > Insecta > Lepidoptera > Papilionidae > Baronia > Baronia brevicornis. Next base: position 122,505 of record JASFAT010003251.1, read on the forward strand.
TGACATTTTATTGCAATTTTTTTAGAGCAATTTTTGCCTCTGAACATAAACTTCCACTTTTGTGTGAAATTAAAACGTAGTGGAAAGGCAAAATTTAACTGTTTTCTGACTGACATTCAAAAATGGGTCATGAGGTTAATTAAAACTGTAGTACAGTCCCGCCAATCTGTCTCGACTAAACTTGGTGGGATAATGTCTGTTCCTATAGAAATCAGTAGGTCCGTAACCAGAAGTTGGGTAAATATCGGGTGTTAAAATAATACAGCTCACTTGTTTCCTTCTTAATATAACTTGATTGACATCCGACACCGAAATAAATATATACATAATATGCAACAGCGTCTTCACCATCTTTTTTTACTTCCTTCAGTACTAAGTTACCCCATTGTGGGTCTTAGTCTTCTCCACGAATCACGCACACGCATTTTCGATGCGTTTTCGTACGAATTTCCCTCGTAAAGAATCAAAAATGCATAAACAATCCCAACTGTTTAAGTTGTTTTTACGTATAGTTTCAACTTCTGAATAATTTATTATAACGTTACAAAACAAATATTATGTTATGGATTTAATTCCTGATAATTCCTGATAATTCGTAATTAAATAATTAATAATTTGTACATTTTCTTTTTAAATTACATTATGTAATAATTTTAACTCATCCATATACATATATAAGCATTAGGTTGGGGAAAAAGAAATCCATTATTTTTACGTGACATTCAAAACTTTATAAAGATATTTCGGATTGTATAAATAATTTATATATGTATAAATAAGCTATAATTTACACGTATTAAGAAGTAGTCACAAACAGCCATTTTGTAAAAGCTTGAGGCCCTGTTGGCACGGGTTAAAAAAAGGTA
>JASFAT010003361.1:0-12462 GCA_031353405.1 Baronia brevicornis
ATATATATATATATATATATATATATATATATATATATATATATATATATATATATATATATATATATATATATATATATATATATATATATATATATATATATATATATATATATATATATATATATATATATATATATATATATATATATATATATATATATATATATATATATATCTTGCAAGCGGAATACCGAATAACTAAGTATACCTGATTTTAACTGCAACATTTGCCACACTGCCTGGTCTTTTGGAAATATAAAGACGGGCGAGTAAGTAAAGAAAATAAACTGAGTGATATAGAGGATTTAAGCCTCCTGCTCTCAGCATCCGATGAACAACACATGCTCCGAAAAGGATTTTATTTAAAATAAGTTTACATATTGGAACTTGAAAAATAACTGAATTTATTAATCTTGCAAGTTTAAATTCCGTATTCTAATGTTTTTTTTTTATTTTTGCGTAATAAAACATAATTCTGATATACAGGTATTATGTCCTTTTACAAACTAATATTATATAGACATAGACAAAGATAAATTTATACAGTACTAAATGACTCGTTTCACCTACAATTTATGTAATTATAACTTTTGATCAGCGATTATCAATGATAATAAATCTTACAATTTCAATTAATAGAGAAATTTACATATTAGATGAAAGTGTATTGTAATAATTGAATAATTTATATTATTTACATGAAGAAATAAATGAATAATTTATATTATTTACATGAAAGATACATACAATTATTTAATATGGATCTTTTTGATAAACTACGTTCTTTTTATTTTTCGGTGTGTAAATATGCAATGATGCTAGCTTTCCGAAACGCGAACACGCGACATATAGTCGTCCAAGAGCGAAACATGGTAACTCATTTTTCGCAGTCATTTAGTTTTTTTAAGTTTTCCCTATATTTTTGGACCACGTGTGTAATGATGATAGATCGGTATGTACTTATAAAGAACGAAAATGATATGCTGGTATGCTTATCTTCTCCTGCTATGTTAATACTTAGGTATGCATTACTTTTCAAAATCGCACAAAAGACACAACAGTTTTGTATAACAACACATCCATTAGAAAATAAAGCCGTCACCAACGCCATCTATTGAAAGTAATTGAAAGTGAAATGAAGAAGAAGAAGTTCATTTTACAAGCTTTTCTTTTATGTTTTCTCTATAATTATTTATACGTAAAACACCCCTGTATTAGAGCGAACAAAATAAAAAGTAAAAAGTGTGTAAAAAGGCAAACGCCATTATTTTAATACTTGTCTTCGTCGTGCTGTTGCTTAAGCTTCCATAAATATAAGTCCCTTATCTATTCTGATATTCTAGTTACATAAAACTGTGTTCTAGTTTTAAAGGTTTTTTCAAGTGGCCGCCCACTCAATCCAGTAACGAGTAGAACATAATTTAATATTTCCACCTTTGTATCTGCATAGCCTCTTTAAGCCTATTATCATTCGGTTAGAGTTTGTTTAGGTCTCCAGGTCGGTTTGAAACGAGGATCTGTACAGCAAATATTTTATTATATTATACAATAAAACCCAAACTCTGTTATTTATTTTGAAAATAATATATATGTAGACTTAATGGATGTTAATTTAAAATTTACTTTTAAAATGGTTATTAAATAGTTTTTCAAACGTATCTTATACATATAATTGACATATATAAATATTATAATATAATTATCTTTTACAGTATGATTCCCAGCAAAGAATAGGGCAATCCTATTTCTTCCTGTGTTTATGATATTAAGGCGACTTAAGTAACAAATTACTAGTAGATGAGTAATAGATAGAATAGCAGTTACCGAAGAATAAAAATCGATCTGCGATCCGCAATCCTCGATCATTTACTAAATATTAGATGAAAATGACGATAACGCCGTTATTATATTAATATTACCAATATAGTAGACCATATAGTAGAAAACTGATATCAAAGATTATCATAGTTCATTTCGGACACGCAAAGACTTACTGTGATATATAATAGGTGTATATCTTTAAGCGGAGCAACGAGAAATTTTAACATTTCAAAGAATTAAGTAACACTCAATTTGTTTAATTAAGGTATAAGTTTGGCAATTTATTGGGTTTCTGTAAATTTAGGTTATTAAAATACTTTAAGGATGAATTTTAAACTTTCAAACCGAAAATTGGTACGGAATGCCTATAATCACACAACACAAAAGCGTATCGAGTGTCTTTGCACATAAAATAGTAATTAAAGTTTAATAGTTAACTAAATATTTTAAAAAGAAGATTACTAACCTTCTTCGTACTGTAAAAGATAATAGAATAATAAAGAAGAATTGTAAATGACACTTGATTAAGCGCAAAATAAACTTTTGCACGAAATTTGTCTGTTGTCTTGTAATAAATGAAGATTATCAAAAACCCCTTATTTTACCTTAACAATCTTAACTGACTGATTTTAAAGGACATATTCAATCTTCCGCAATTCTCGATTAGATATGAGTGATGGTAACACTCGGTTTTTTATATAATAGATAGGCACACGAGCTTACGGAACTTACGGATATAATCATGTTATTCTAAGAAAACAAGATTTACGGAATTCTAAGAAAAAAGGATTTAAAGGATAAAAACATATATAACATTTTTAAATGTATTATATTTTAAAAAGCTCACTTTTTAAAAGCAAATATAAATAAGCAGTTATATATTCAAAAAAATATAAAAGAAGATGCATTGTATGCAACATTGTCAAAAGTTTAACAGTCTCTTATTTGTCAAACTCGAAAAAGCAAATTTAGAACAATACAAAAAAGTAAATTGGGTAATGGAAGTATTTTTTTATATATGGTTTTCCCTTTTTATCAAAAAATTACAATTAACTCTCTGGTTCATAAGACTTTAGAAATTGAAGAACTATTTTAATGCCCTTATATAATTATATATTTACTAATAATACATATACTTATCAATAATATATTACTTTCACACACTGCCATCACTCAAAAGAAGACTAAATCGATAAATAACCTATAACATTACATCAATGCAAAAATAGTGCCGCCACTTCTTCGAATTTTCGTTTTCATTACAATACCTTTAGTGGCGAGTAAGCAAACGAGTGTGGGACGCCCTCTTGCTAGATGGAGCGACGATCTGCGCAAGGCGGCTGGCAGAGACTGGATGCGTGTAGCCGAAGATCGGGCTAGGTGGCGCGCCTTGGGTGAGGCCTATATCCAGCAGTGGACTGCCGCGGGCTGATATTGATATATTGAAGCAAACGAGTAAGCGGTTCACATAAAGCTAAGCAACAAACACCGCCTATCGATATCTGCAATACTCAAGGCACAGTTAATGCCTTTCTTAGGATGTGAATGATATGGGGTAAGAAGAAAATAAAAGAAGGGAAGATGAACTGGGCCGAACAGTAAAATGTTAACACCCAAGGCTGATATTCTTCTACACGAGTGTGAAACTCCCACGGCTATTTTCATTCATGTTTTATTCATGTTTTATTTGTGTTAAATGTTATAATAATATATCACTCGGTTCTAACATAAAAAATAATTAGTTTTTTTTTAATAAGACGTGGAAGATATAACAATGTGAATGGGCAGGGCCACGACCTATAAACATTACATAAACGACGTGCCCACTCAACACTCGGCCTGCTTTCTTTTCATGACATTTTCGAAAGAGGTGACTGGCATTTTCCTAAGAAAGTACACACTCTTTTTGCTTTCAAACAACTTGGATTACAAAATTGTTTTATCACTTTTATAAATATTCTTTTTAATTATTTCACAGCCCATATATATCCCACTCTTGAGCACAAGCCTGCCCATTTCTGGAGGAACGGACGTTAACCCACCATGCTTGTCCAATGCGGATTGACGGGGTTACCAGACTCGGAATAAATATCTGTAGGCCATACATATATTTATTCCGATGCGGGGTGCCCCGCCACTGAGCCAATCGGTCGTCATTCTTTTAAATATTGACAGGAAATTCTTGAGAAGTTTCCCCATGTTAAATGCGCCTGAGAGTAACTCACCCCGTAATATTATCAGTTGTAGGAAAGTTGTTATAGTTGTGCTTATTATTAAATATATTAAATGTGTTTAAAATTTTACCAAATTATACGTCCCAGATTTTATTAAAGTTATTCCTGTATATTTGCTCGTACTTAACTTTTTAAGTTAATTGAAGTCGAGTATAGTAGTGAAAACAATTATTTAGACTGTCCTCACTTTTCATAAAAATTACGTCAAAATTGACAGAGCTGTTTCCGTAATTAGTCCGGATATAGATCACACAATTATTCATAAAAACTTGCACATGGTATCATACAAATAAATATAACGACTTTAAAGGAAATGCAGCAATTTCCGTGTTACAGACAAACACGTTTAATGTTTAATTTAACATTTATATTCATTACAATAGAATTATTTATATCGTGTTTATTTTAAGAATTTGTGTGCAAATAAACATTATACATATATGATTGTTTTGACACAAATTCTATATTAGAACATGCTCATATTAGGACAAAGAATTAATAATATAAACAAAAAACATAAAAATATTAAAAGAGAAGTCTGTGTGACTAGATGAAAAATCACAAAAAGGACATCGAATAACGGTTAATAGGAAAAGCGCTAAAGCTTTTTCCAAGAGAATCGCCACCCACGGTAAATTCAATAGACTTGTATACACTATTTTAGACACCATTTAAAGCGTAAACTTGTTTTAAAGTCGAGTACAGCTACACTGTAACTTCATTACGTTAGCGACGGTCGTCTCATATTATTTATAAAACGAGCCAATTTATATCTAATACCATGTTAATTTCAAAATAAGCGACTATCAATTTCCTTTTAGTATATTTTAGAAGATTATACTAAAATTAATATAATAAATAAAAATCATATATATTATTTATTATAATTACATAAATAAATAAATAATATGACTTACACTCATAGCCCCACACTATGAGCGCCTGTACGGTATGTAGCATTACAAAAACAAAATGATAAAGACAAACAGCTAAATACAAAATAAATACTTGTAAGCCATAAAAATATTTATCCAGGTGCGGGAATCGAACCCAAATCCCGAAGGCGATCACTTCGCCACAACAGACTATAGGTCACCTGTACATGTAAGTACTGTTTAAAGAAAAAAGAATAGTACATTGGCGGAATTACGAATATAGGCGTTATTAACTTACCTCATTAATTTGAGATAACAGGTAAGAAGCATTATCTTCAGTACTTTCTAAATTTGTCTGCTCATTTTTGGTTACTTTATTAATGTTTACCCCCTCATTTAATATATCAATACTATTTTTTCTCGAATTATTTATCAAGTCTGTTTTATCATTAGTGTAAGTGTTGCTGACGTTTTCATTATTTGAATTTTCTTCCCGTTGTTTTAAGTCATCATATACATCTGTATTATCTTGCGAGTTTTTGGTTTTGAAGCAAGATATGGTTTTTTTCTTTTCTGTGGCCTCTTTCTTAGACTCATGACCTTTTTCTACGCTTTCATCTATTTTAAAATCTTTTTGTGATGATTGTAAGCGTTTTTTCTTGGCATTCCTCTTAGACTTGGTGAATTGTAGCAGATTGCTGTCGCTATCATCACTATAATCAATGTCATCAGAACATACAGGATTTACTAAAATTTTTGTTGATTTTGCCCTCTTTTCTATTTTTCTGAGATTTAGAAAATTACCAGAAGTCATAAAAGCTGGTAATGGATTTTCTGAATATTTCTTCATGTCTACATTTAACTGGTTTTCCATTCTAGGCATTAATTGAAGCGTCTTCGTCACGTCAGTGATGTTGTTGCGCATTTTGCTGTTTGTACCAAGTGGCCCCATTGTGATCGGTGGTCCTCCGTTAAACAATAGTGCTGTTTCCATTGGTTGACACACACACGCTAACATTTTCTATTAGACATTTATGAAGGTGCTATCATTGTTATCTCCCACATTTTTCCTTATAGTTGATGACTTTTATACACTAACATAAAACAAAACTAAATTCTTACATGACTGAAAATCTGTCGTTTTTAATTAGTCATTTCTCAAAAATATAAACACAGGCAAAAATTGATGAACGGTGTCTCGTAACATGACTGCGCTCGGCGTCCTTACTCCTTATATTAAAGTTCTCACTTGTGTACAAAGATTTATAACATATTATTTCCAGCTTATTGTACACAAACGGTCTTCTTATGTACTATATTGACTCTACATATACATTTAATAAGCCTTTTTAATAACATGAATATCAATATTGTTAAATATTTATTTCATCATTCCCTACAATACTTTAGCACTGAAAACTCGAACCTTATTTAACCTTTCGCGCCGAAGACCGTATATTCCCGTATGTATATATTTTTTTACAAGTACATAATTACCAAATTTATATTTCTAATTTAATACAATATTCTTGTAGAGACGCTGATTACCATACTTTTCCGGACAATGTATGCTATAACGACGAAGACCGTACGATTCCGCAAACCTCGAAAACTCCCCGTCTTAATAGGAAAATAGCACGCCTTGAAAGGGTTAATGATTAAACGGCTAAAAATACAGAATGTGAATTATTACATTTTATATATGACCAAATGAAGGTTGCATTTAATGGTTGCATTAAATAATGTAATTTAATGTGTGCACGAGGAAGGTGTCAGTACGCGAAGAATGACATTGGAGTGTAAAGCAAGACACCACCGCAAGTGATGAATACGACTACTCTGAGAAGAGTAAAAACAACTAAGATGAAGAAAGAAAAAAGGACTTGAGGCTCGATATCCCTACATTCACTGTACAAAATCAGTAACATAGAAAAATACTACCATTTAATACCGATATTCTACAAGCTTGGGATACTTCCGGTGTCGAACCAGTCTTATAATTTTTGTGGAAGATATATGCATTACCAATAACTATACAACTCTGGAATAATGAATAAGTCACTTATAAAATGTGTGTTATTCAAATAATAAATTATAATTTATTGATTTAGCCCTTAACTATTTTCTAACATATTGCAAAATATAATACATATGAGAATGTTGGCGATAGTTCCGTATAATACGAAGAGTTATTGACACTTGTACGTACCTGTATCAAAATATTTCAGAAATAATTCTTACCCGTCTAGTTTCCGCTCAATTAGAATGAAATTCAATTATGTAAACCGCGTTGATGAGTCACAGTTATCAAGCCGCTCCTACCGTGCCATCGCTACTGACAGCACATTGTAACACGACGTTTTCATCAGAAATTCGTTTCAACGTTCGTTTTTTTTTTTTGAAACTTAACAAAACGATATTACCATATGTTTAAACAGGATTCTATCTAATTATACAATTATAAAACAAACGCTGTAATCGTTGAGCCCACAATAAAATTTCCTTGAAGTACCACCATTACATCATTAAAATTATATTCATATATATCTACGCTTTAATTAATGCCTAGAATGGAAAACCAGTTAAATGTAGACATGAAGAAATATTCAGAAAATCCATTACCAGCTTTTATGACTTCTGGTAATTTTCTAAATCTCAGAAAAATAGAAAAGAGGGCAAAATCAACAAAAATTTTAGTAAATCCTGTATGTTCTGATGACATTGATTATAGTGATGATAGCGACAGCAATCTGCTACAATTCACCAAGTCTAAGAGGAATGCCAAGAAAAAACGCTTACAATCATCACAAAAAGATTTTAAAATAGATGAAAGCGTAGAAAAAGGTCATGAGTCTAAGAAAGAGGCCACAGAAAAGAAAAAAACCATATCTTGCTTCAAAACCAAAAACTCGCAAGATAATACAGATGTATATGATGACTTAAAACAACGGGAAGAAAATTCAAATAATGAAAACGTCAGCAACACTTACACTAATGATAAAACAGACTTGATAAATAATTCGAGAAAAAATAGTATTGATATATTAAATGAGGGGGTAAACATTAATAAAGTAACCAAAAATGAGCAGACAAATTTAGAAAGTACTGAAGATAATGCTTCTTACCTGTTATCTCAAATTAATGAGGTAAGTTAATAACGCCTATATTCGTAATTCCGCCAATGTACTATTCTTTTTTCTTTAAACAGTACTTACATGTACAGGTGACCTATAGTCTGTTGTGGCGAAGTGATCGCCTTCGGGATTTGGGTTCGATTCCCGCACCTGGATAAATATTTTTATGGCTTACAAGTATTTATTTTGTATTTAGCTGTTTGTCTTTATCATTTTGTTTTTGTAATGCTACATACCGTACAGGCGCTCATAGTGTGGGGCTATGAGTGTAAGTCATATTATTTATTTATTTATGTAATTATAATAAATAATATATATGATTTTTATTTATTATATTAATTTTAGTATAATCTTCTAAAATATACTAAAAGGAAATTGATAGTCGCTTATTTTGAAATTAACATGGTATTAGATATAAATTGGCTCGTTTTATAAATAATATGAGACGACCGTCGCTAACGTAATGAAGTTACAGTGTAGCTGTACTCGACTTTAAAACAAGTTTACGCTTTAAATGGTGTCTAAAATAGTGTATACAAGTCTATTGAATTTACCGTGGGTGGCGATTCTCTTGGAAAAAGCTTTAGCGCTTTTCCTATTAACCGTTATTCGATGTCCTTTTTGTGATTTTTCATCTAGTCACACAGACTTCTCTTTTAATATTTTTATGTTTTTTGTTTATATTATTAATTCTTTGTCCTAATATGAGCATGTTCTAATATAGAATTTGTGTCAAAACAATCATATATGTATAATGTTTATTTGCACACAAATTCTTAAAATAAACACGATATAAATAATTCTATTGTAATGAATATAAATGTTAAATTAAACATTAAACGTGTTTGTCTGTAACACGGAAATTGCTGCATTTCCTTTAAAGTCGTTATATTTATTTGTATGATACCATGTGCAAGTTTTTATGAATAATTGTGTGATCTATATCCGGACTAATTACGGAAACAGCTCTGTCAATTTTGACGTAATTTTTATGAAAAGTGAGGACAGTCTAAATAATTGTTTTCACTACTATACTCGACTTCAATTAACTTAAAAAGTTAAGTACGAGCAAATATACAGGAATAACTTTAATAAAATCTGGGACGTATAATTTGGTAAAATTTTAAACACATTTAATATATTTAATAATAAGCACAACTATAACAACTTTCCTACAACTGATAATATTACGGGGTGAGTTACTCTCAGGCGCATTTAACATGGGGAAACTTCTCAAGAATTTCCTGTCAATATTTAAAAGAATGACGACCGATTGGCTCAGTGGCGGGGCACCCCGCATCGGAATAAATATATGTATGGCCTACAGATATTTATTCCGAGTCTGGTAACCCCGTCAATCCGCATTGGACAAGCATGGTGGGTTAACGTCCGTTCCTCCAGAAATGGGCAGGCTTGTGCTCAAGAGTGGGATATATATGGGCTGTGAAATAATTAAAAAGAATATTTATAAAAGTGATAAAACAATTTTGTAATCCAAGTTGTTTGAAAGCAAAAAGAGTGTGTACTTTCTTAGGAAAATGCCAGTCACCTCTTTCGAAAATGTCATGAAAAGAAAGCAGGCCGAGTGTTGAGTGGGCACGTCGTTTATGTAATGTTTATAGGTCGTGGCCCTGCCCATTCACATTGTTATATCTTCCACGTCTTATTAAAAAAAAACTAATTATTTTTTATGTTAGAACCGAGTGATATATTATTATAACATTTAACACAAATAAAACATGAATAAAACATGAATGAAAATAGCCGTGGGAGTTTCACACTCGTGTAGAAGAATATCAGCCTTGGGTGTTAACATTTTACTGTTCGGCCCAGTTCATCTTCCCTTCTTTTATTTTCTTCTTACCCCATATCATTCACATCCTAAGAAAGGCATTAACTGTGCCTTGAGTATTGCAGATATCGATAGGCGGTGTTTGTTGCTTAGCTTTATGTGAACCGCTTACTCGTTTGCTTCAATATATCAATATCAGCCCGCGGCAGTCCACTGCTGGATATAGGCCTCACCCAAGGCGCGCCACCTAGCCCGATCTTCGGCTACACGCATCCAGTCTCTGCCAGCCGCCTTGCGCAGATCGTCGCTCCATCTAGCAAGAGGGCGTCCCACACTCGTTTGCTTACTCGCCACTAAAGGTATTGTAATGAAAACGAAAATTCGAAGAAGTGGCGGCACTATTTTTGCATTGATGTAATGTTATAGGTTATTTATCGATTTAGTCTTCTTTTGAGTGATGGCAGTGTGTGAAAGTAATATATTATTGATAAGTATATGTATTATTAGTAAATATATAATTATATAAGGGCATTAAAATAGTTCTTCAATTTCTAAAGTCTTATGAACCAGAGAGTTAATTGTAATTTTTTGATAAAAAGGGAAAACCATATATAAAAAAATACTTCCATTACCCAATTTACTTTTTTGTATTGTTCTAAATTTGCTTTTTCGAGTTTGACAAATAAGAGACTGTTAAACTTTTGACAATGTTGCATACAATGCATCTTCTTTTATATTTTTTTGAATATATAACTGCTTATTTATATTTGCTTTTAAAAAGTGAGCTTTTTAAAATATAATACATTTAAAAATGTTATATATGTTTTTATCCTTTAAATCCTTTTTTCTTAGAATTCCGTAAATCTTGTTTTCTTAGAATAACATGATTATATCCGTAAGTTCCGTAAGCTCGTGTGCCTATCTATTATATAAAAAACCGAGTGTTACCATCACTCATATCTAATCGAGAATTGCGGAAGATTGAATATGTCCTTTAAAATCAGTCAGTTAAGATTGTTAAGGTAAAATAAGGGGTTTTTGATAATCTTCATTTATTACAAGACAACAGACAAATTTCGTGCAAAAGTTTATTTTGCGCTTAATCAAGTGTCATTTACAATTCTTCTTTATTATTCTATTATCTTTTACAGTACGAAGAAGGTTAGTAATCTTCTTTTTAAAATATTTAGTTAACTATTAAACTTTAATTACTATTTTATGTGCAAAGACACTCGATACGCTTTTGTGTTGTGTGATTATAGGCATTCCGTACCAATTTTCGGTTTGAAAGTTTAAAATTCATCCTTAAAGTATTTTAATAACCTAAATTTACAGAAACCCAATAAATTGCCAAACTTATACCTTAATTAAACAAATTGAGTGTTACTTAATTCTTTGAAATGTTAAAATTTCTCGTTGCTCCGCTTAAAGATATACACCTATTATATATCACAGTAAGTCTTTGCGTGTCCGAAATGAACTATGATAATCTTTGATATCAGTTTTCTACTATATGGTCTACTATATTGGTAATATTAATATAATAACGGCGTTATCGTCATTTTCATCTAATATTTAGTAAATGATCGAGGATTGCGGATCGCAGATCGATTTTTATTCTTCGGTAACTGCTATTCTATCTATTACTCATCTACTAGTAATTTGTTACTTAAGTCGCCTTAATATCATAAACACAGGAAGAAATAGGATTGCCCTATTCTTTGCTGGGAATCATACTGTAAAAGATAATTATATTATAATATTTATATATGTCAATTATATGTATAAGATACGTTTGAAAAACTATTTAATAACCATTTTAAAAGTAAATTTTAAATTAACATCCATTAAGTCTACATATATATTATTTTCAAAATAAATAACAGAGTTTGGGTTTTATTGTATAATATAATAAAATATTTGCTGTACAGATCCTCGTTTCAAACCGACCTGGAGACCTAAACAAACTCTAACCGAATGATAATAGGCTTAAAGAGGCTATGCAGATACAAAGGTGGAAATATTAAATTATGTTCTACTCGTTACTGGATTGAGTGGGCGGCCACTTGAAAAAACCTTTAAAACTAGAACACAGTTTTATGTAACTAGAATATCAGAATAGATAAGGGACTTATATTTATGGAAGCTTAAGCAACAGCACGACGAAGACAAGTATTAAAATAATGGCGTTTGCCTTTTTACACACTTTTTACTTTTTATTTTGTTCGCTCTAATACAGGGGTGTTTTACGTATAAATAATTATAGAGAAAACATAAAAGAAAAGCTTGTAAAATGAACTTCTTCTTCTTCATTTCACTTTCAATTACTTTCAATAGATGGCGTTGGTGACGGCTTTATTTTCTAATGGATGTGTTGTTATACAAAACTGTTGTGTCTTTTGTGCGATTTTGAAAAGTAATGCATACCTAAGTATTAACATAGCAGGAGAAGATAAGCATACCAGCATATCATTTTCGTTCTTTATAAGTACATACCGATCTATCATCATTACACACGTGGTCCAAAAATATAGGGAAAACTTAAAAAAACTAAATGATTGAATCTCGCGTGTTGTATTCGGAAATAGCATCATTGCATATTT
>JASFAT010001229.1:0-55361 GCA_031353405.1 Baronia brevicornis
ACCTCGCAAAGGATAAGGAAAGTTGTGCTGAATTGCCTGCCAATCTTCGCAAGTCGGAGAGGAACTCTTAGAAGAATAAAGTTCAAGTATATAAAGTTTTTATGGTGGCTACTACAAAACGGCGATGTTCTATGAGGGTGCTGTACTTCCCCGGTCGAGCCAGACTATTCAAACTTCTATAATATTAATAGTCGTCTGGTAAAAGAAATATATTTGTTTCGTGAAGGAGAATTAAAATTCACTGAGTAAGAGCATAAAAAGTACAAAAATAATATATTTCAAGTAAAAAATAATACAGTTTATCTTAATGTATTATATACAATACATCGCATTTGCTTATCAGTAACAATGATACTTTACAAGTAAGTGAGAGTGATTTGGGTACTTCAATTGTATAAGCAACGTCTTTATGTAGGTACCTAAAGCTGAAAGGGTTGCGGGTCAAAGCAACCGCAATGTGGGCCCAGAACCCTACTATTTACGGGTGTTTGACTACGGTGCATGAAAAAGTTCTTTATATTCAAATTTTGAATAGGATACACTTGAACTTTATAAAATATGTACAAGAAATTACGAAGAATATTATAATATCATCATAGGGTTTGAATTCCAACTTATTATTTAGTTCATCTTCAACTAATTATAGTTAAGTATATTTAATTTCTATCATTCAGCAACAATTAAATAAAGTTTATTAAAATACGAATTTATTAATAATTGACTTTGCAATTGTGTCGATCAACCTTTATTTCGATATAATTTTTCTGCACATTTATTCTAAATATTAAGTTGCCTAGTAATAATCTTATAAACTTCGCTTCATGGGAAATATCACTCTCTAGAAAATATATGGGACCAAATTCTTTATCCTAGTCTAAAGAATCTTTACAAATATTAATAACAAAAAGAATCGGTAGAGCTATACTGTTGAATTCAAATTCAACTTTATTTGAATCAATCCTTATCTTTCGATATATGAAACTATATTTAATTTGTCAAAAGAATACAGTGTATTCTCTTTTATGCTTCTATCAAAGTTTCATATTAAAGTTATTTGAACGTAGAGGAAACGGTGTAAGAAACTCAGCAAATATCCCTTTTTTAAGTTACAATACTTTTTGATACAACAAAATATTTTAATTTCATTTGAAGCAGAAGAGGAAGAATATAAAACATATAGACCTGGCCAGACGGGCCTCGGCAATCAGCACCTGTTCATTAATTATCGTATATACGTACATATCGTCATCTTTTGTCATATCTCTTTGTCACATTTTTTCGGTTTTATCGACCTACTTATGAGTAGAGTAGTACGCCATTTTGCCACGCCACTGCGTTCGCATGTAATTTCGATGAGCATTGAGAGCTCCCCTAGGTGTGGTTGAGGTTGAACACCCCACCCACATCTTTAACCTTTTCCACCTTTCTTACCCTCTCCTATGACCCTCCACTTTTTACAGTAAGCAGACAGTGCATCTTTTTTATACAGCAGAGTAAACAAACAGGCGTGCAGGTGACTTAGTGGTAAGTAATCACCGCCACCCATAAACATTTAAAACGGCAGAGGCGTTTGCCGGCATCTCGTGAACACACATACACACATGTGATCTTTTCCATAAGAATATAATGAAAACACTAGTATGCCTTACTGTAACGTTTTAATTACGATATAGTTAAGTATAAATTGAAACGAACTATGGTATAGAAGTGAAATGTGTGCTTTAAAAATCTTGAGTAAAGGATTGAATTAAGCAAAGAACCTTATATATTACAGGAAAATATTTTTTACCGAGCAATCTTTGGATCATACTAGGTGATATACCTACACTGATTTCAAATTAAATGAAAAGCGAATGCGGTTATCTCTAAATAATGTATTGTAAAACCTTAAAAAGGATAAAGAGCTTCAAATAATGATGTTAACCGATGAAATGGTATCAAACATGCGAAAAATGTAATCAACACTGCCAAAATTCATGCCTGAAACCGTCTGAATCCTTAGTGCCCGTCGAGCGGTCGTACGGTGCAAACGTGTGGTGATGTTGTAAAATGCGGACGCTTATAATAATATACTTCGCGTCCTTAGTGCAATGTGATTATAAAAGTGATGTGAAGCACCTGAGGCATGCGAGGACTTTGATAAGGCATGGGCGGTCACGCGTCTACCTTACGCGTATGCACACCCGTGCCCGCGACTTGATTGCTCAGATCGAGGCGGAAACCAGCAGCGAACTTGGTAATGTTTATTTATTACTTATGTGTCAATTTTACTGTTAAACTTTCATTATTTATAGAGCATAACTTGTGAAAGAAGTTAGTATATTTTATATTTTGTTTATTTCACATTGATCAAATATCTAATAGATTATTTAAAATTATTTGAGTTACTTTTGTGAAAAACATATGGCTATGAATTCTGTTTGCTATGTTTAATATATGTTATATTTAAATTTACACATACATACAATGCCTAAATCGCTTTCAACGACCATACTCGTTACAAAAACTTAACTACATAACATTTTGGTTTTAAAAGTAAATGAACATAACGAAATCAATTTCCGCTCAGTATTAAATATTTGCTAATTTATTAGTTCTTAACTCGAGTAAAAAATATTTGTTTAAACGAATTTATTATTTACTTCTCTTAGAAAATTAGTTATATTCTCAAATAAATAGTCGTAGCTGCGTAGACCCGTTTTTCTCGGTAGGTGGAAAAACAATATACACGAAATTAAAATCTACTTTTTTCGACATTTTATCCTAACAATATCATAATAAATTCGTTCTATTATTCGAATCTATGGAATACGTTTTTATTTTATAAGTTGATTTTTTCAGTTTCGTCCAATATAAATTAACTTTTGCAAATCAATGTCAAACCATTTAAACCACATATCTCGTTTAGCTTTCTTAATTAAACGCGTTTAAAAAGAACTTACTGAAATAAGATTTCAAAATTGAATTCAAAGGGAAGTCAAATAGTTTTTATATATTCGCACATTTCTCTCTAGAGCGATTGATGATGATTTCTTTTAAAATTACAATCGAGAAAAATGAACATTTGAAATTCATTCAGTAAGAAAAAGGTATAAATGAATGGACCTTGGTCGAAAATCAAACAAAATATTAACTATTTGAGAAGAGGTAGCTACATATGCATTCAAACTCTGATGAAATGAAAAAACTATATGAGGATGACCAGAAAGTTTAGATGCAATTTTATAGACTTGCCACCGTAATGATTAAAATATTTGATAACAAAAAAATAATTATGGTTTCTATTTGTTTATTCTAAGGATATAAGATGATAATGCCTAAATACAATTTATCTTGTCACTTCAATCGCCAAACTCATTTCGGAGATATGAACCCTGTTTATCAACGTACTGATTTTGATGATGAATAAAAACCGTTAAAATAAGATAGGCTTTTGCTCAACATTTGAGTTTTTAATACTCAATTTATTTCTTCGTTCCAGTTAATCAATAGAAGAATTAGTAGGACCATATGACAAAAAAAATTAGGCATAATTTGTTTGCAGTATTATTCAGGGTCCGTCTTGCCTTTTTACTTTGCCTTACCGTTGTTTAAACATTGGTTTTTTCATTTATCTTTTTATTTTATAACTAACATCCCCTCTTTGACCACTATTTACTAGTTTCAGACGTTGCTTACGTACTCATTCCTATTTTATTCACTATAGTTACAACACTTTGCACAATTTATAAGTATCTACTGCTATCACAAATAGACAAAAAACTTAGTTTTCATTTGAAGACCATTGTTTTCATTTTCATGTCTGAATTATTTTTATGTTCAGTAATTACAGTAATCATCTATCATTATTTGAACAATATCACTCGTATATACATCACTATATAATGATAAAAGAATAAAATGTTTAAAAGGTATAAAAATGCCTTATAAATATTTAACACATCTATTACATATACATACATACATGTATTAAATATTTATGAGTAAATCTTTTTTCTTTTTGGTATTAACATATTTCTAATATGATTAAACATGTCAGAAGTACATTACGTCAGTTTAGCAAATCACTAAATCCAAATCTAAATTATCCACCGTTAGTCGCAAATTTTCCAACGAACGAACGAACAGTAACCCATCACGCTTATCCCAAACATATGTGTGGTAGTGACATACCAGTCTTCAAATAAACACTTACGGTTAATTCCTATAATTAATTTTATTTATGCCAAAATTGTAATGTAATTTTGATTTCATTTTTGAGGTAAAAAATCAGCGAGCTAAAGTAATCTTTAGACACTTGCTGTAAGAAAAATGTCGTTATTATATTCCCATAAACATCTTAAGCAAACTCTAAAGATGTAATGCAAACTTTATTTGAGAATATATCCTATTTAAAGTTTGATATACAATACAATTAATTTATATTCTGGAATATCATGACAAATGATTAACAATATTAGGTTTGATGACATAGTTGATGTTAGAGCCTTAAAAACTTTTTAGTCATTATAATTCACTAATAATACGGATAAATACGCAGACGTGAAAGAAATACCTGTAGGCTTAAACGTTGGGGATTCCCAATCTAGATTCAACACTTCGCCGCCGATCCTTGTAAAGGCCATTTAATAACTCTATATAACATTGTTATTATTTTAATTTTTAATGTGTCTATAAAAATATAATTGCTGAGCACAAAATATAAAAAAATAATTTTGTTATATTTTATATTAATATTTCATAATCTGAAAAAAATATACAACATATATACTTTAACAGATAACTTACATAAAAATTCATATAGATAATACTAATACTCAAGAATTAACTAATGTTTCTTCCTTATCACATCTACTCGTAATACTTTCTTTTTCTTATTAAATAAAAAGGAAAGTCATGTAACGAACCGTAGAACAGGTCGAAGGGGTTGTAAAAGAATACTAAATTAACCAGATATACGACAAAAATAAAAGATATGTAATGCAACCAGCCTCCCTCATAAAACTTACCGTTTTACGAGGAAAGCATCTGGTAATGTAGCAGAAATAAAATAAGCTTCTATAGTCGTATCATAAGGATTTTTTTTTCTTTTAGGTATAAAGTCTAATTTGATCAAATGGATGGATTTGAAATATATAAACATAATTATGTTCGAGCAGTACTACTAGGATGTATGTATGTAGTTCTACTAGGATGGTAGAGCTTTCTTGAACTTTTTCTTATGTAAAGGGCAAGCACGCTCTAAGGCTGATTATTAATACCACGAAAAAAATTGAAAATAAAATCACTGGTTTTCAGATGCACGAACAGTGTGACCGTGGGAGCTACCCAAAATATGAAAGTGGCGTTTTTATTTATTTATTTATCGACCATCAACAGGAGTTAAATTCGCTATACATTATTCTAAATAGTTCTAAGAACATAACACTTAAATGTAATCCTACTTATAGATGGAGCTCTTTAAGTATTCAAGTGTGCATGGACCGTTAATAATGAAAAAAAGCATCTGAGGGATCGATTCTCGGTAATGAAAAAATTTTATTATTAATATTTTGAAATATAATTTTCAACATATTAATAAAATTAGATTTTGAAACTTAATATAAGTTAAAAACAAATACTATTTCTGAAAATAAAGACTAAGTAAATGAGCAAAGAAGTTAAGTCAATATCTGAATAAAATTACAATTTTTATTAGGTATAAACAAAACTGTAAACTCGCTTATTTGACACACAGTAGACGCAGTCAGGTTTTTATAGTGGAGCAGGTACTCGATCATACGCGTCTCCTGATGGTAAATAACCTCTGCAACACAAGATTCGTCATAAATGCGTTAGTTAACAAGTTTATAACAACAGTTTATAATAACGTACGTAGGTATGCATGCAGTATGATCGCTCGAAAACTAGGCCGATAAAGAACTGCACTTAAATTCTCTCCGTAATTGTAATTTTTAAAGACAAATGAGATACTATCCACCTCTAAGTATCTCTACTTATTATCTAGTCTAAATTAATAAGATTACAACTGTTTTTGTTATACAAATGTTATAATGCTCTTATAAACGTTAGTATGGGTCATCTTGTTTATTCATTTTAGTAGGCGAGGCAAATATATATTAAAGTTGTGTCAGATACAGGCAGAGTGGGCTAAGAGCCCGCAGGCGGTTCAGCCGCAACGAAATATTACTGCGCGCTATATTTAGGAGTCGACCGTATCCATGTTTTCCGTGTCACAATATACAACTAAATTACAGCGAACCCTAAAACTCTCCTAATGTGAAAGTAAAACTGTGATATATTTATTAAACATCAATAATAGTTTTCAATTAATAAAAATCCTTATTTTTTTTCATTCTGGCCAAGATTATTAATAAATATTCAATTAAGCTTTGTTCTAATGGCTCCGACGAAAAGAGAAATCCTAACGTGGGCGTAAGATTATGAAAAAAGATCCAATTATTTGACTTTTTAAGACTTAAAAATGTTATTTATAAACATTATGCCTTATTATAAACGTGAAAATGCACGCTTTCATTTAGCAGGTCTAAATACTGCCTTAAAGTATTTTAATCTATGTGTATGCTGCCTTCAACATGAATACCTGTTATATTGATGCCTGAATCTTTATTACACTACTATTTATAAAAATAAGTAATATGTGTTTTTTTATGGAAAAGACAGATAATGAATAATATCTGATTGTGAGGATTAATTGGCACTCATGAACAGCTGTAGTTAAGTATTACAAGATGTTCACATCTTCACTACACAGACACAGCACTGGGGACTGGGCAACACAGACACGGTGGTCTCCTAAGATAATGATGTAAGCAACGGGAGGGAAGAGTAAAACAATAAGAGTAGGAAAAGAAGATAAAGGAAAGGGAAAGGAAGTGGGTCTTTAGATCCCTGGACTCATTTTAGTAAAATGCTACCACTTGAGGCTGATATGCTCTAGTATAAAATATATTTTTCTATCAAAATGACTGAAAATATTTATCATGACTGCCAGAATTATCTATCGAACGTTACTTCAAACATAATTTTCGAAAATCGATATTTGTTAGGACGATTCAGATTTTCCATACATCTAAATAGCACATGCAAGTAAATCTAAACTTTGCCTATCTAATGACTTAATAAATTAGATTCGACTGCTGCTTTGGACATTGCAGTTTGACAATGTACTACTAAGCTAGATCCAAATAATCGCTAGCACGCTTCGAACATAAATAACACTCCTCAAATCTCAAACTATTATTATTAGCTTAAATAATGTATATTTCTAATAAGTGGTGCAACTATTTGTGTCTATTTACTTTATTATAACCATGAGACCATGGCGATTTTTTGTTCATGTATGTATATTTGTATATTCATTATTAGTTTAGGCGTTAGAATTTATTTAAATGTTCGTAATGTTGTTTTGTGATATATATATGAGAACTGAGAAGGAGAATTCTCATTTCTTCAACCGAAAATTTTAGGTTTACACGGTGAACTCTACATAACAAATGAAAATCTGGCCATTAACTTATGGCTGACATTACCGTTTAAAAAAGGCTAGGCATACATGTCAAAGGCCGATAACGGGCAGTTACGTTACCGGTACGGGACGGCTGGGTTGGCGATTGTCAATCTGCTATATCGCGATTAAGTATATTCGCCCAATTTGGGAAAGGATAGATTGCTATAGGTTGAAGATGATTTTACTTTTTATAAAGATAACATTACAATTTTTTAATGAAAGACATATAAAATGTCATATTGATGAAAATTATATGTATATTCTAAATATACATCAAGCGAAACTACTTAGTATTGTAGTCATATAGTAACACATTTAGAAATATAAGGCATGTGAATAATAGAAGAAAGAATAGAATGTAGAAATTAGTAAATGAATAAAAGTGGTAGAATCATGTATATATAGGCTGGCTTAATCAGGGAACTAACTACCACAGGCTCTCAGAATATCGACGGTAAGTGTATTTTAAGATTATATATTACCACGTATCCGGGAGCTCAACTCCGTTTTTCTTCTTTAACTTCCTTCTTCTCATCTATCAAATCCCTCTTGTCCCCCTTATTCACATCCTTATCAATTAGGCCATGCATTTGCAGTTTTCTTTGTGTTATAGATGTTTTTTTTGGTAATCTAAATATTCATTACATCTGTATACACCTTAGATGAAAAATGGCAGGTATTTAGACAAGGAACCCGAGAGAAGTAAAAAATATTTTAAATTACGTCCGCTAATATAAGTATAAAAAGTATAAAATATAAGTCAAAAACTGAATTTTATTTAGTACAAATATTTGATGTCGTACGAAGTCAACGAAGAGTTAATAAACTCAACTTGTTATTTGAAATTTTACTAAATAAACGTGGCACCGTCTGAGCTAAAGCAAACAGTGATTGAAAGTTTAGTTGTTTAAAAAAGTTTGCTTTAGCTAATGAAAAATCTAACCATGAATTAGGTAATCCAAAATTTTTTAAACGTATTTGCAAAGTAATTTCTCCACACCAATATGTAGATAGTGAAAAAATTCTGAATCACAAAGAAATAGAATTAAGATTAAGAAAAAATAAAATAAAAACAGGACTATGGGTTGACTTATTGGCTTCACAAACATAAACGGCCACCTTACAGTTATTGGTTTTTATGGATAATATTAATAATCTTAGTATGTGATTACACAAAGCTTAGATGATTGGAAATTTCTTTTTTTTTTTGACACTTAAATCCTAAAATCGGTGTTTCAGTCAACGTTAACAGAAATCCGTGTGAAAATGGCCATTTTTATGGGTATAGTGAAATAAAGGCTATGAGTATTTTTATAGCTAATCTCTAATCAATTAAGCACACTACACATAACTTACACTGCAAAAAACACTGCAAAAAACTTCAACTTTCATTACTTTCTAATTTTTTACAATCCCTTTTTCGCTGATTGAATTGCTGCTGATGAAATTTTATTTCTTGGAACGTAGCAAATGAACGCTGCATGAACTGCAAACAGAAATTTTGTAATGATTAAAATTAGTTAATCATTAATACAATTCCCTAAAAATAAAAGAATTTAATAAAATATTTATAATTTAATAAAATATTTATATACGACATAATGACCATTTGGACATATATTTGTATTTAGTATCATGTTCATTGTTAGTTAATTTCACAAGTTCTATTATTTTTAGGAAACTTTATTTAATAAAGCCTTATTCGTATTTTTAGTTTGCAATAAAATTAGACATAAAATTTAAGGACCGATTGGCTCAGTGGCGGGGCCCTCCGCCCGCGGAGTCAATGGTCGCGGGTTCGATTCCCGCATCGGAATAAATATTTATATGGATTTATAAATGTTTATTCCGCGTCTGGTAACCCCCCCAATCCGCATTTCCTTTCCTGCCCCTTCCTTTCTTCTCTATCCTTTCCCTTCCTCTCCGCCAATCCAATTGGTCTGCCGTGCCAATGGATGCGTGGCTAGGGGCGAGCCTAGTCGAAAGCGTGCCGATCGTCCCGGGGTCGGGCTCACCCGGGAACTATGGTGCCTTACCTCAGCATGCAGGGCTCTGCTGGGGCTGACCTCCATCCTCCCTTGCGGCTCGTGGGATTCACTAAGACGAATTTAATATACCTAATTTGTCGAAAATGACGGCGACGTGGTTCGCCACCCGTCACGTCCTGATTCTCACGAGGGCGAAAAGCGACCATTGACGAGCCGTTTCGCTGCGATGAATGGCAGCGGAAGGAGCTCTGTGGTCTCTGCCAACCCCTGCGGGGGATAGGCGTGAAAATATAAAAAAAAAATTAGACACTAGCAGTAAAATACTTAATTATACATTATAATCAGCTTTTATCAAGCTAACATAAAAATAAATAAGTTATATATTTTTATGTTAGCTTGATAAAAGCTGATAACTAAATAAATAACAAAGAAAATGTTCATCAACATATTTTCTTTTCCTAGTATTACACGCAATGTTTACGTAAAGAAGTAACTAAACACTTTGAAAGCTAGTGGGAAGTAGAGCACAGTAAAGGAAGTATTTACATTTTAAAACTTGAAAATGAGCGGTAAATTAACTGAAAGGTCATGCTGATTTAGAACGAGCTATTATTAAGTACTTCATGAGCGTATGTGTTCGCTAAAAGTCGGCAACGCATCTGAGACGCCTCCGGCATCGTGGATGTTTATAAGAGGCGGTGATTATTTACCACCATGTAACCCGCATGCTCGTTTGCCTGCTCTGCTAAAAAAATAACATTTTTTTGACCTACATAATGTTACCAGCTCCTTAATCCGTGAGATGTGAACTGAAATACCATTTCAAAAACTAGAACTAACTTAAATTTACAATATTTTGCAATGCCCTGATAAAATTGTATTTTATTAAAATTTAAATATTTTAGAAACTACTAAATTTTATTATTTTTATTTTGTATTGCAATCAAAGAAACAAAAAACACAAAGGTTTTGAAAAGTCTTGAATTCCAAAATAGATACGACCTCGCAATCAAACGAAAGTTTTATAACACTGCCATTAGCCAATAGTCTGTAATATTAATTTTTTTATGATTATAAAAAATTCAATTTGTTTTTAAAAAAACTATAAACTGAATATTAAAAAAATATACTTCCCTTCAAAACGTATCATATGACATTTGGTACAAAGAACATTACGTGACATAGAGACTTTATTTTTCTGTCTTGTTATTATTGTTCAAGTATGTTTGTTTATAAGAAATCTTAAACATGAATTATTAACGTCGTGTTTTACGTTTATAGTAATTCATAAAATTTATTTATTTATCTTATAAACATAGGTATACCTTATGCTTAAGGAAAAATTAAACGAAATAAGATTTGGATATCAGATTTTTCTCGCCGTACGAGCACTTTCAGTTTAGACGGCGGTATGTAAATATAATTCAAAATTTCGCGTATAACATGTATAACATAAGTTTAAACTATAAAATACTGTAAACAAGTAAGTTTTTTGTAAAAATATACTTAAGAATTAATATTGAACGTCACTTCGCTAAAATAATATAGTTCATTTTTCAAATTAATTATTGGTATAATGACTAAGTGTGGTATATTTGCTGAATAAACTCATTTGGCAGAGGCGGGTCTACAGGTAGCGCAAAGCGTAAGTCAATTATCGCCTCTGACTCAAACTTATTAAAGCTATGTAGATATTGTAAAGCATCTTCGTAGCGAAGACTCGAACAGTAGACGGATAAATATATTAGGTACGTGCTGTTCCTTACAAATCCGCCCGCGTTTTTTCTCCAAGTTTTTAAATATTAAGTTAATACTCTAAATTATTACGGTATTAGAACAGCTTTATAAATATTTCGTAACAAAATCTTAACCAGATATAATATCAATGATATGACATCTCATTAAATTAAGTTTGACCAGAAGAACAAACAGAAAGACAGACAAACAGGAAAACATTTTTAAAACAATGTCTTGCGTATTTGTTTCGTGCAAATTATCATCACTGATGGTCATTCAGATGTTATGTTGAAGATATTAATACCAACTTATAATATATTGATGTAACAGGTCGTTAAAACATATTTAAAATGCAGTTTATTATATTGCATATGATATTTCAAGCCTCTCCCAAGTTGGAACGATTTGATAACTTTGCCTCGCGTCACCAGCCCTTGACAATTTATGTCTAGCCTTGACTTACAGAGGGTTTTACCGCCATAAAATGGTATCAAAAACTCATTTTATTTACTTATTCAAAGAATATGTAACGGATGAATGAACCCTTTTGTAAGAATCTTGTTCATTTGAAGTATCCGGACAAAAAATATTGAAAAATATCATTACATTAACCCATACTGATATGTGAAAACATCAGCTAAAAAAAATATTTCGCACAACTTTAATAACACGGTTTCTAGTAAAATTGTCTATTTTGTATTGTTTGGTCCCGTGTACGGCAGAGGTATGTTACAAAAAAGTATCGATATATTTAATATAGCCTATAAATCTTTAAATAAAAAAAGCCAATAAAAAATCTTTTTAATCCAAGTATCCCGTATGCTAATATAATATTTCTCAATAATAGTAAATAAAAAAAAATCTAGTTATCATCAAAAATATGGTTCTGTCCTACCATTTTTCTTGTTGTTTGTGTCAATAAATAAAAATAATGTAGGTCAATCTCAAACTTGAGTGCGCACATGCTCAAGTAAAATGTCGCAGAATATTTATATAGAAAAGCTGACCGTGGTTTTAACCGATATATATATGCTAAGTCGAAGAAGAAATACAATATCAACAGTATTGTAATTTATCATAGTACGAACACTGCAAAAATATGACTTTGTCTTTTCTTTTCATTTTCTTTGGCTCGACACAACATTTATACTTATGTATCTCTGTCAGCTTTTCGGTATATCAATTTATCAAAATGTTCAGCTACAGCTTTTGTACCCCGCATAGCATAGCTTGTGTCTTTTAAAGACATTATTTTTATTGTATTATTTTTATTTAAATAAAAAGTTAAGACTACATACAAACATAATTAGACAAAGAAAAAAAAGTAAAAATTGATTGAACTGCAAACTAAAAATAACAACATTCTTTTATATTAAATTAATACATATTTATATGAATTAATAAATACTAAAAGTTAATTTAAGTAATAATAATTTGCGTCTATATTATTTTTTATTTACAAATATTATAAACTTCTTTCATAAAAAATATTAGGGATTTTATAAAAATATGTCATCATTTGATAATCACAATTCGTAGATTTTTTTTTGTTCGTAGAGACTGAATAGGAATGTACAAAAAGTATTTTGGAATTTTAATACATAAAATTTTTATCTTCAAATGTTACAATTTAACATGAATCATCAATGCGATTTACGGTAACCTGGCAATTCTTATATTGTATACCAGTGATACACAAAATATCATTTAAATTGAAATTATAATAAATTAGTATGATTATTTTCATATTGTTCTACATATGTACATTACTTTGATGATTTCTTTATGGCTTTTTGTGATTAATATTTAACATAATTAGCATTACTGTTATTGAATTTTAAAAACATGAAAGAAAATTAAAAAAACTACAACAGATTACAATATATTTATTATTTATTTTCTTAGCCAAATCATATGTGACGATCGATTGGCTCAGTAGCGGGACCCTCCGCCCACGGAGTCAATGGTCACGGGTTCGATTCCCGCATCAGAATAAATATATATATGGATATATAAATATTTATTCCAAGTCTGGTAACCCCCCCCCCAATCCGCATTTCCGTTCCTGCCCTTTCCTTTCTTCTCTTTCCTTTCCGTTCCTCTCCGCCAATCGACGGTCTGCTGTGCCAAAGGATGCATGGCTAAGGGCGAGCTTAATCACAAGCGTGCCAACCGTCCCGCGATCGGGCTCCCCCGGGTACTATGGTGTCTTATCTCAGCATGCAGGGCTCTGCTGGGGCTGACCTCCATCCTCCCTTGCGACTCATGGAATTCACTAAGATGGATTTAATATACCTAATTTGTTGAAAAATGACGGCGACGTGGTTCGCCACCCGTCACGTCCTGATTCTCATGAGGGCGAGAAGCGACCAATGGAGAGCCATTTCGCTGCGTTGAATGGTAGCTCATGGAGCTCTGTGGTCTCTGCCAACCCCGGCGGGAGATAGGCGTGAATAAATATAAAAAAAAATCATATATGCTAACCTTCTCACTAAACATGACCTATAATGAGTTTTTAAATGTAATGAAAATACTTTTTTATAACAAAGCAAATACTAATCCAACTGTTTTTATTCCATTTTTTCTATAACATCTGGCAACTGAAACCATTGTGTTTCTTATTATTTTTTATGCATTCTGTTTTCCACTGATCTGTTTATCACTCCAGACGGCGATAAAAAAGTTTCTTTTCGTCGGATTTAATATATCCTCGTAGTAGATGAAGTGCGGCGTCTAAATCTAAAAATGTTCTTTACCAATCTTAATTGTTTTAAAAATATTGCGTATAAATAAAATTTCTATGAACTCAACGTTCATGAATTTTTGAAAATTATTAAGGATACTGAAGCATTGATCTCTTTTGATATTGTCAGTTCTCTTGATTCTCTCGATTTTATTTAACAACCAATATATACCCCATTGGTGGACACGGGGATTCCTAATTTCTAGAGGAATGGACGTTGACATATGTGCATTGGTTCAAGTCTTGTATGTTTAGAAATAATTAATAATTGTTATAAAGTGTATTACTTATTAGTGTTTATTATGAGAATCATGAAAAATATATTCCAAGAACTTTTATAAAATTTCACGCTTATATTTCTTGCAGAAGACCAAGTTTACAATAATAGAATGCTCATAGTATGTTTTAATTAATAATTTAAATATGTTCTTGGGTAGTAATATACAGTATCTTAGTTTATAATTTAGTTCCAGTTACATTTAATGCGCACGTCATCTAAATTTATATATACTATGGCTAAATCCTAGCTCAACGACAGCGGCTAATAAAGGTACCACATTTAATAAATAAATAAATCAATTAAAATAAGCTACTTGTCTACGTTCACCTTTTTCATTCTATTATATTCTTTACTTCTTCGCCTCCCAATATCCAACATCTTGCTATTTCTAGCTAGAGTTTGCGTTTGCCTACTCGATGCCCGAAAAAAACATTAATATATATAGTAAACTTGTCTTTCAAAACTTCAGTACATACACGATATTACTTTAGTGCTGTTCGTGTATCGTTATAATCAAAGCAAATACAAAGTTTATCGTGCGAGAAAGAAAATATTACATGAAGTTTTCTCACTCCCTTAATTGGTTTCCCCTACTAATATTATCTGATTAGTAGATCTCACCGATAAATAAATAATTTACACGTATGTAGAATGTTTCTTGCGAAAGCATTTGGTATTTTTTTTCATACCCCATATATGTATGTTACGCTGCTGGGCACATGCCTCCCCATCCGTACCCAGACTCTGAATAAATATCTCTAGGGCACAAATATATTTATTCCAATGTGGGAATCGAACTTTTGACTAAGGCGCTGGCATCGCCACTGAGCCAATTAGGACGATAAATATAGTATTTATATAGGCCTTTCCCATCCTTTACTTCTGTTTTCGCCTCATATAATTCATATTTTATCTTAAGGTAGACACTGCATCTTCAATGCTTTTGGTGTTGTACTTATCCATGAGCTGCGGTTATTATTTACTATCAGATGTTCCGCTTGCTCGTTTACCAAAGTCTCCCATAAAAAATTCACATACTGCTGAATTCAAAATTTTATAATTATTACATTTTTAAGTGGTAAAGTCTGTTAGACCTAGTATATTTCTTAAAAAAAATCTTAAATAACAGATTTAAAGATTTTTTTGTTGAAAACAACCAGTAATTTAAGAGTTTTACAATATAAGTTTACAGATTAAGTTGGTTATTAAGTATTTCATGTTAAAGACGTAATTAACATACATTATTAATCATATTTCAACTGTAACTAATATGTTTTAACAGACGCGCAATATTGTAGGCAAGTGCACTCCAAGAGGCGCAGAAAGCTATTAAGATAAATTGCCTACGCGTATGACTGTTCAAACATATGAGCATATACAATATAAATTATAAACGTCAGGAAAACTAAAATAGCTTCATTTAACTTGTAAGTCAAATGATTATAAGAATAAGAGGTACCTTGGCAATATACAATATTAACCCCTTGAACGGAAATGACGGGTCCAGCCCGTCATAAACTTTCCTGAACAAACTGACAATAACGAGCTGGACTCGCCAGAAATTATTGAGGTTTGATGCTTTTTATGAAAGCAGTATCTGTAAGTCATATCGTTTTATGTCATATCGTTCAGTCTATTGCTTTGATATACTTGTGTGCATGTTTCTAGTTAACGTTAGAATGTAATTTGTATAAATCGTCTGCCAGAGCAGTGCTGACTGAAAATAAATTGTCGTTCAAAGGGTTAAGATGGCGAATCTTGTAATTCAAGTTGACGATACGTCACAGTTTAAAGTAGAATTAATACAAATGTACCGAAAGCTATAAGTCCTAATTAAAGTCAAATATTAATGGTTTATTTCATAACTTCTATCACACTATAACAAAACCATGTAATATATGTTTGTAGAAAGTTACGTCCTTCAGAAGTTATATAATTGACGGCTGTTTTGCCGATTCATTTATTATTAATTGAGTTGGATATCCAGATAAAATTACATAATATCTATTAACGATTCGTAGCAGTAGCCGTAAGTTTCAATAAAAGTAACTTTAGATACAGATTTTTCATGAATCAGAGCTTTCACTAAATGTAAGAAAAACAAGCTTTTTATCTCGACAGCTTTAGAAATGTTCATTTTATTTCAAGTAAAAGGTCTAAAAATCACATCAAGTTATTGAAAATGTGAAAAATACGTTTCGTTTTCTTTAATTTCCGTCATAGCACTAAAGTCACATTTTCGAAAACTTAAATTAAAAAAAAATTAAAAGCCATTAATTGCCATCTCTTATATTGTAAAATCGTTCTTTTTCTAAAACAGAACGTATCCTTTATAGGTATACAGTTATCTTTCTTTATTTCCCAAAGAAGAATTAACTTACAAATATTAACTTAAATAATAAGGTAATATATTAAATATATAAAAGTTATCACAATGTAGATATTAGCAGATAAAAGTATTATAAATTCGGACATTATTTTTATCTTATGTTATCTTTAATCACAATTTTTAATTAATATATTATGTGGAGTCATGGCATTTTTTATATATTATAAACTACAATCCCCCAAGGCATGTTATGATACCAAACGTAATCTTTGGCTTTTAAAAGCAAAGCATAAAGTTACTTACAAATTTCTTTACCATAGCAATTTCACCCTTTATGTAAACCGATGATTAATCTTATAAACATGTAAAGATTATATATAGTATATATAATAATGGAGATTCAATTTATAAGTTATGAACTCAAAATCAAGTCGTATCAAACACCCAAAATATTTTTCTTTTTATCAATCTTTGCTTAGTGTGAAACCTACAATTTACTTGTCATTCAATATTTTTTATAAGTTTATTCTGTATTAAAATCTGTGAGTCAGTTTGATTACTAAAAGCAAGGAAATTTTTAATAAAATATATGATATAAAATTATTATAAAGACTTATAAATCAGTAGGTCGTGGAAGAAGCATTAATTTTGTGCAGAACTTCCTTATATAATAAAGGTTACCTTTGAAATATTTTTTTTAAATATAACCTCTTAAGGGGTTTAATAGAAGATAAAATTTTGCATGGAAGTTCGTCAGTCAACCCTATAAAAGAAACTACTTATATTATACAAACATGATATAAAATAACATACTTGTTTGTTTGGGAACATACATATATGTATACGGTATGTGTGAACTGTTGAATGCCACCATGAAGTATAAAGGATTATTGAAAACCTGTTATTCAATATACTAGCTGATATTCAATATATCTCAAAAAGCAATCAAGTTATAGCATATCTACCAATATATCTCTACACCGTCAGGCCTCTTTTTCAATAACAAGCAGTATGAAGCTTAGTTGGACATGATGCTCCACGAATCAAAGCGATGCTTTTGATTAAAAGTAACACACTGGTGTACAGTGTAAATTGGCCCTAAAACTATTAAAGCAGTTCGTCGAAATCGTTTTACTTCAAAAGGAGAAGAAGAACGAAAAATTTGTGTATTTAGAAATTCTTTTGGTCATTTTACACTGTCCATCTCTTTGATAAGAAAGAGACATTCCTGATAATTTAAAATAATAAAATATGACCACAAATAAAATTTCCATAATAAGCACACAAATATTTAGTCCATTTTTATTTAAAAAATGTTTGAATCTCTCCTCTCATTCATTCTGTCAATCCTGCGTATGGTTGACGCTGTCTTGATGTAAATTAGTTACCTGAAGTCATTTCTTTTACGGTTCTCTAACACACTTCCTAAATGGGCATTTTTTATGGGTTAGGAGGGCAACCGAGCAAGCGTGTCGCCTGATGAAAAGCAGCACCGCCCATAAACATCCGCGACACCATAGGTATTACGGAATCGTTGCCAACCTTTAATGTTAATGTATGTGTAGGCTTGTTTTTTAAGGTGCCAATGTCGTATTGGTCCGGAAACACCTCTGAAGACAGCCGGTTCCATAGATTGGTGTTGCGTGGAAAGAAAGCCAGGAGCAGCGCAACTTACTAATCATTTCCCTTTTATCGATTATTAGATATTTCCATTGCAACCGCCGTCGGCTACGAGGTCTTGTCTTGTCTGTCCTCTGTGGTATATTGTTGCATTCTAGATTTTCAAGGTCTTTCTCAATTATGTTGCCAAAATATCTTAGGATGCGACGAGTGACAGGAAAAGAAGATCTTTCTCGAGTGCTCACATTTTTAGTTCTTCTGTTCGTCGTGTACTTAAAAAATATTCTTGGATATAAGCCATTTTACAATAATTTAATCTTAAAATGTCTTAACCAAGGAAAAAATCAGTGCCACAGTGACAATTAACATGAATAAAGCAATTCAGATGATATATTGATTTAATCCAAAAGGCTAGTAGAAACTGGAGTGATTACTTGCGGTGGATAGATTAATTGAACTAGTTAGGCTTAGTATCAGAATGGATTACTTTACTTTGCCTGTATATAGTACCGTGTATGCTAGCCCCACTACTATTAAGATATATTCTAAATGTGTAGACTGTGGTTTGGTATATCAAGGCTGCTTTTCTTTTCTTATCTTTTCTTTGATGGCAATTAGTTATAACTATTATGCCAGTGTCAAGTAAAATACAATAACATCAAATGTCTTGAAATTTAACTAGTGAGCTTGTCACGTTACGTCTTGATAAAGTGGTGACTAAAATCTATGGACTTTTGCAGTCGACCTAAAACCTCACGATACACGATACACGCATTTATTTCAATTATATTACACAATACGCCACCACAATTAAACAATATAAGATTATAAATATGAAATAAAATACGTCACTGATCTAAGTTGGCGGGAAAAGTCAATATGAAATAAAAACATAACTTCACTGATGTAAGTTGGCGGGAAAAATCAATCGAAGCTTCCTCCATTAATAATCATTTTTTAAGAAATATAAAAAATACTGAAATTTTGTGTAAAAATTATTTATTTGCAATAAATTAACACACACAATGTATGCAATATGAAGTGAAAAATTAAAAAAAAATCCACGACTTAGTTTTTTAAGACAACATAAAGTTACATACAGAAGGAAAAATAATTTTTAATTATTGATAAACATATTATGTGCATATGACTTACATTGGCTTTAGACAAAAATATTATATTTTCTGCTTATTATAATATAAGAAACATACGATTGCAAAGTACATATAAAAATTAGCCTTAATAATTAAACTTGACGAAAATCGCATCTATTTTGCTTTAATATTAAAGTATTTTGACGACTTGTACCACGTTATTGAATTCAATTTGTACAATATCTTAAGTCCTATCTGCCAGGCGTAAATCGCGAACAAAGAGTCGCGATAACTTTTTCCGTAATATTTTCAAAATATTTTATAGAAATATGATATATGTATGTACGTATGTATATGTACCTATACCAATATCGTATATGGAAAACTTATATTATATAGGATCCCATAAATAAATAACTAAAATGTCGATAAGTATAGCTTCATTTATAGTACCTTCAACAAATGTTATTATAAAACCAATAGTTTTACAACTTTAATATTAATTTAATTGGTAATTCTTTATAATTTTTTATTATAACAAAAAGTTTTGTTTATATTAATTAAGAAAAATAAAAGAAAATAGAATATAATAACAGATTAATTACTCCACATCGCTAAAGAATATATAAAAAATTTAAACTTTAACTACTTATTTCACTAGGAAATGGTAATAAAAATGAAAAAAAAAATTTTTATACTGAAAACTTTTAGCTAGTGTTCAATGGACCATATTATGTTTGCCAATGTCAATCAATACACTATCAATCATCATTGCCTATAGCAAGGGCCCCAAGGTAATATCTAATTCCGTGAATAAGACCAACACAATATTGAGGGTTGACACGTAGAAGTTTGAGATCTAATTTTCTTGCGTCACGTTCTAAAAATAGTAGACGCTGTTTTTCCGGAAGACCTTTTTAATGATATCCTTGGCTCTTACTTTGTCGAAAGTCGATGAACTGTGGTTGAATACAGAGAAATATCGTTTAGATACTGTTCTGAATATGTACACAACTACAATAGTTTAGGGATAAATCTAACCTGCGACCTATAAACTTTTCATTACATCGGGAAGTTTCTTTATAAATTTCATTAATAGTGTAAAAAGAAGTTCGGAATAAATTACAAATAAAATACATAAAAATTTGTGAGACCGAGCTGATTAAAACAAATCGTTTATATGAATATATCAGAGAATGTTTTAACTGATTGTGCAGTACCATAGACTGATGATGATAAAGAGTTTAAACATTTCTATTGACAAGCACTCATGAAATATGTTACTCGTATGTAATAGAAGAATTCAGGAGACGAGCGCGTGGCAAATGAAGTGGTGCTATGACTGGAAACGTCCAAGTACTTTATTTAAGGGTATTTTTTTTTTTTCAAAGTACAAATTTTTCGTAATCACAGATAGTTATCTAAGCTGATGTTAGCAACAAAGGATTTATTTATATACATAGATTCATTCTACGCTAAATTAATACAAGTATTGATTGCCAATTCAAATGTGAACTGAAATCAAAATCTATGTCATTATCATTTTCACGGTATAATATCACATTTCATGAGAATATTTCATTACTTATTGTACTGAATTTATAACTTACAAAAACGTGTTAGATGGAAATATACTACAATAAAACTAAAATATTATCGTATTGCTACATGTGATGTAAATGGTCTTTTTGATATATGTATCCTAAATGTGAAATAGTGCAAATGCTTAAGGCGATTAAGTAATACGATGTGTACTGATATATACAATATTTGTAGTGATATATACAATAGTGTAGTAGTATCATTGGACAGGTTATGTCTAATAGAAATCCGTTGAAATAAACATTTGCTAAAGTGGACACCACGCTATTACAAATGTAGGGCGGGACAACCTTTGAGCAGATGGAGTGGCAATCTGCGAAGACTGGATGACTTGTAAAGACTGGATTCGTGTAACTGAAGATCAGATTAGGTAGTTAGTGTGCTTTGGAGGAAGGCCATATCTATCAGTGGAGTGTCGTAGGCCGACGATGATGATGAATGAATCTAACCATAAATATATTGAGTAGGTGAGTAGAGATTTTTCATCTACTACTCACCTTTGAGAGAAAAATTTTAAGGCATATCTTTGGTCCTGTGTTGAAAAATGAGCGTTGGCGTACACTTTATAACCACAAGCTATATGAAGTGTACAATGAGCCGAACGTCATCAAAACCATTAAGATTGGACGCCTTCGATGAGCTGGGCACGTGGTACGGATGGAAGAGGCTAGAGTACCCAAATGCCTACTCGACGGCAAACCAGATGGTCGTAGAAGCCTCAGAAGGTCTAAGCTCAGATGGCTAGATTGAGTCGAGGATGACTTAAAGGCAATCGGTGTGAGGGGCTGGAAGGAAAAAGCTAAACGAAGATCCGACTGGGAAAATTTACTGAACCGGGCTAAGGCCAACCCGCGGCTGTAATGCCTTGATGATGATGATAAATATATTGAAAAATTGTTCAAATATATTTTTAGATTTATTTGCTTATAAAATAACAACAAAACATAAGTTTAAGAAAGAAAGAAAACTATTTGCCTCTGTCAGGCGATGCGCATAGAGCAAATATTTGAACCCTTCTTTATAAAACTAGAACGATTTAACGATTCGATTACTTTGCAAAGAAGAAATTTTTACACGGTAATGGTTTTCTATGTGAATAAACAAGCATTATTTCTGGAACATTTGACAGATAAAGGGACATCAGGGGGTAACAACGTATTATTATTTTCAGCTTTACTTACATAGTCAAGTGACTGCTGTTTTATTTATTTAGGGGCCTAAAATACAGATACAATTTCTTCGTTTCGACTGCCGACACCCATGGAGTGTACGAAGTGGCCACTATGGAATGAAATAACAGTGGATTAGTTGCAACATTTACCTGAACAATAAGAACTCATCTACGATACCCAATCCATCTACCGAGAGTGGAGATAAGAGAAACATCTCTCAGTTATCAGGGAAGCTAATGAAAATGGAATTTGCGGCTGTATTAATTGATTGTTAGAATAAATGAATCAAATAAACAATAATATTTACTTGATTTGAATTAATCTACAGCAATGGTAGCAATATATGTATATTATAATATATGTATATAATACGTGTATATATATGCACGACGAAATTGATATAAGTCTATTATTAATATCATATTAACTATCACATTTAACATACATTGCATATATGTATTCTGTTAAACAACAAAGCACCATAAGCATCTAAAATATGAAGACGGGTATATAACAGACCATAGATAGGTAGTATCGTTATTATTACCTTTCTCCAGGTATTTAAATCAATTTTTGGATAAATGTTTTTCCTATTTTATTTTACGAAGTTTTGTCTCAGACAATCAAGGCTTCATGTGAGGGTAACCTCAACGACTATTGTTTTTCCATTTTGAAAATTTTGTACCTAGCATGTTGTTTTATCTGCATGGATAACATGAACCACATTTATAAGACCATTTTACGTCTAATTCATTAAACTATATATTTAGCTTTCTATCGAAGGATTAATAATAGTCATAAAACATTACTAACAATAAGGGGCTAAATTTTTAAGCTACTGTATATATATTCTAATCTATATCTCCATATGCTTGTATTACTTTTACAATTTTTGATTTTGTATCAAATTCATAAAATGGTTACTCCAAGCGGACATGTCCAGGACAGTACTAGACTTTAAAAGATTGGCTTCAATAGAATAATTTGATTTATCCTCTAAAGTAATTGGCTGGGTGTCTCTGAGTACTGTAATGTTTCAATTTTAAATTAGGGTCACATAATGACCGCCGTGATTAAATAGAGATTGTGGGTTACCTAATAAATTTAAATATTATTTCTTTTTTCTGTGTAATTTATTATATTTTACTCCGAAATAAAGTGCTCATTTGCTTTCTTATTTTATGTGTATAAAAATCTACGCGATGGAGCTCATTTGTAATAGACAACAGTTTGCAGCGCAAGGAGACAATGTCAATAAGTGGACGTAGACGTAATCTCCGGTACATACTGATTTAAAATGAGAAATGGCTATCAAGTTTCTTGTTGGTTTTTTTTATAAAGTTCTACTTTATTAAAAAAATGTAGTTTGACGTTTTAACTTTTTACAATCCTAATTCGAATGAAAAGTAACAATAATAAAGTTGACAAGGCTCAGCCTTACGATCTCGACATCGTGAGTTTGTAATCTATATTGAGGAACTGTTGATGTGGACTATCTTCTAAATCAATCGGCACCGAAACGTGGACGCTGACAGTCCGTCTGCTTCACAAGCTCAGAGTCGCTCAAAGGGCTATGGAGAGAGCTATGCTCTGAGTTTCTCTCGTAGATATGATTCGGAATGAACTTTTCACCAAACACAGAACTAGTCACCGACATAGACTTTCAAATTACCAAACTAAAGTGGCAATGGGTTGGTAACGTTTGTCGGAGATCCGACAATAGTTGGCGCTGATTGATGGAGGCAGCAGTCGACTACCGTAGGCTGTTGATTGATTTCCTAAATCGATGTTGCGTGTTTTCTGGTTTTTGTAGTAATAGTATTGTGATGTTTATTTGAAGATCGTTTTTCGGTGAAGTTTTTCACCATCATTTTTAATTGTTTACGTTCCGATTACGGTGAAACTTTGCTTACTATTGCTTACGATGTTTTTACTAAGTAAAACCATTTTACAATACATGGCAAGTGAGTTCTCAGGTAGATTAAGAACAATAATGTGTTCATGAACACGTTCTTTGTTAAAGAACATGAAAATTTCCTTACCTTCAATTGCAATACACGCCAGGTAAGGCACTACTTGTTAAATGAAACATAAATTTAAAAAATATTCCATTACTTGATTTTTACCTTGATCTTTTTGAAGTTTAATTTGCTATTATTTAAAGTTAATTGTAACAGTAAATTAAATCCTTTGATACTAATTTTACACAAAAACTGAAACAGTGATTAGGTTGAGTTAATGGCACAACCCGCTTTATATTTAATAGCTGGCGTAAGTTTGCTCCTGTGTCTGGTTTAGTCATTATCAAATTTCTAATAGGGGAAACTAACAGTCCAATTTAATGAAACTGTCGTTTTAGTTCACCAATTTATTCAACGAGTTATCCGTTGGAACTTTTCCACACGCTATTTATGTTTCTTTTTCTGTCCTTTATTGCAATAGATTACTCATTTACTCTCTAGGGCGCTACAACCTTTTCTTCCTCCTCCTCCTACATTATTTTCCTCCATTTGTCTTATGCTTTATACCAAGATATTATTTTGTTTTTTTTCTTCATTTAGAGTATGCGACAAGTACGGTGAGTTTTATATTCTCCGTACTTGTCATATTTTACAGATCACAATAAGATCGAAACAACAATTTGCGGAACCTAATCCAATTCAAACCCAAAAAGACACAAGTTTATCCAACATTTACCACCAAAAAAATTCCCTTTAACGTATGTCCCAGTTTGAAGACACTCCCCTTAATATTAAGCCGTGT
Organism: Baronia brevicornis; assembly: GCA_031353405.1. Lineage (NCBI taxonomy): Eukaryota > Metazoa > Arthropoda > Insecta > Lepidoptera > Papilionidae > Baronia > Baronia brevicornis. The sequence continues at coordinate 24,860 of JASFAT010001229.1, forward strand.
ATCGGAATCCTTGGCATCGACATATTACATGACGTCCAGTTTCGCGGCCATCTGGAAGAAAAGGCCAAGCTGGCCTCGAAAAAGCTGGGTGTGCTCAATAGAGCGAGAAAGTACATTACATTTGCCCATCGCCTCCAAATTTAGAAGGCACAAGTCAGGCCACGCATGGAATACTGTTCTCAGCTCTGGGCTAGGGCTTTCACTTGACCGCATACTAAATCGTGCGATCCGAATCGTCGATGACCAAGATCTCACCGATCGGCTTGATTCTCCAGCGCTGCGGAGGGATATCTCATCTCTCAGCATATTTTATCGCTTTTACCACGGGGAGTGCTTCGAGGAATTGTTTGAAATAATTCTTGCTACCGAATTCCACAACCGCACAACTCGCCGTAAAGAATTTACTACGGTGTGCTTCTCTCGAAAATTCTTTCCACGCACTACCACTCTGTGGAACCAGTTACCTTCGACGGTCTTTCCGAACCGATACGACATTGGCACCTTCAAAAAACAAGCCTACACATACCTAAAAGGCCGGCAACGCTTCCGTGACTCTTGCGGTTACGCGGTTGTCTATGGGCGGCGTTGATTGCTTTCCATCAGGCGGCGTTTGCTCCTATCCCATAAAAAAGTGATTTATATAACAATCAAGGGCAAAGAACAGTCCAACTTTTTTACCATATCGATGCACTTTCAAAATACATGTTTTATACGTATGTCGTATTTAAGTCTTAAGTAGCTATTAGCAGACGTCAGAATAATACTTGGACCTTTTTGCAAGAGACTTTGATCCAAAATTACAAAGAAGGGATTATGCAAATATGCCCTTCAAAGCCTATTATGCCACTTTTCTCTTAGTAGTCAGATCACATTCAGGTTGCAGACTTTTTAACCATATTCCTTTACTTTTTAGCATATGTGAATTATACAATAATGTTTGAAAAATATTTTTTTATTTTCTTTTTTCTGGAAATACACATTTTTTATTGTAATAGTTTTATATTCCGACATCGCCATAATAGCATGCAAATAATTGATTTGATGTTGATCTTAAAATGAAAATTTGTGTTTGAGTATAAATTGCGACAACATTGGTATAACATTATTGTTAGTGTGCGGTAGTCAAGACCTAGTCTCCAATTCAGTACACGTCTATTCTAATATATATTATTGTAGTTCCCCAAGAAATGTGACCTCTTGCCATTTAGATTTGCTAACACGAAGAAAAATGTAGACATCTTTCGATAAACGCTAAAATGTATATATAAAATTACAATGTGAAATATGCTGGAAATATTCAGAGGAATCAATCGCAGGCAACAGAATCTAAGCTTCACCGCGATCAAAATATCAGTAATATATAAATATTTCCATTTTACTGCTTTCAACTCAAGCTATATTATTTAATACAAATGATCTTCTTATATTTGCTCTCGTTCGAATATTTCCTTCACGGCTTTTTCAATACGTAGTTTTCCCAAAAAACGCAAAGAAACGGGATCTCGCTTTTTGGCATTTTTCGAGTATTTTTAAACCCTCTAGTACTCAAACGTTTAAAAGACTGGTGAAGGTATTATTATTAATGATCCGCACAAACTTTTATCACCAACGTAATTTTTATCAGATACGTATTTTTAAGAGGCAGCATTTCAAATATTATGTAGTCGAGGATTTATTTTTACACAACCAATATATGTACGTTCTAATAGGTACGGCCACCTCATTTCTGGCGGAACGGACATTAACCTATCACGCTTGTCCAAGGCGAATCGGTGACATACCCAGACTCAGAATAAATACTTGAACGTCATACATATGTATATATATTTATCCCGATCTCAGCAATTAAACACAAAACCATGACGTTCGTAAGTGAAGTTGTTCTATTAAAGTATATATTTAAAGTTAGTATGTTTACAGATTACTTCATAAGTGGTCTTATTCTAGTATATAATTTATAGAAAGTATAAAAATAGTATATGAAATACAAATATCCATTCAAGATGATCCTTGTACGTTTAACCACTCGCTTCAATTATTCACATCCAAATTTTCTCTTCAGTTAACCTTCGGGCTACACAAATAATTCGTCATTCATAGCCCTGAGTAAAATTTGATTTAATTATATAAAATGTTTATGTATATAAATTAATGTAAAAGCGCTTTCTTGAATGCAAATATATGAAAATATAATTAAATTAATATTAATTAATTTATTGAATTAATATAAAAATGCTTTCTTTAATTCTCGGCTAAACAAGACTAGTTCTTTTTATTTACATATGTGGTTTTCTCTGTTATAAGTATTAAACTGCAACTAGTTTCATAAATGTTTTAAAAATAATATGTTTGAAAAAGGGGTTAAATAAAAATTATATAAATTAATTTACACGCTTTTAACACTATTCTTTAGTAAATTTATTGTTACGTTTTTGTCATTGCTTTCTTACTCAATACTTAGCATTATACCCTCTTAAGCGGCGATCGAATATTTGTAGGCGATGTTTTTAACTTTTTAGAACACAAAACAAAATGGTAGGTTCTACCTGACAACAAATTTACATCTTTTTTAATTAATTACAAATTAATAAAATCTGAGCGTAAACCTTGTTCATTTACATTGTAATACATTTGTACAAGCTGTTCGTTAAAATATTTCCGTTTATTTGTTAAATGGCAGTCTTATACTTCCAGTGCTTAGCTTCCTGGAGTGTTATAAATTCAGCGCCTCCAGCGACGACAGAAATTCATGTAATTGCCGCGCCGAAAGCGAGAAATTAATGACTCTGACGTACCAAACATATCTCGTTTTAGGCGTAAATTGACATTCTTGTGGAATTTTCCGATTTGTTTCAATAATTTATAATGTTCCCTTACATTTTACTTATTAGAGGGCTTATAATTTATAAACGTATGTTTTTATTTACCAAATATATTTTTTATTATTAAGATGTAGAGTAATGATTAGATTAGATGATAGCATTTTTAAGACAAAGAAAAAAAGTGAAGAAAATTAGTAAATTTAATTTATTAGAAGGCATAATCCTTATAAAAATTGCGTGTAAAATAATTTTTAATTTTCTTTTGACTAACATCTTTCTTTGGTAACAGCCACCATAAATTACGTTACACATTAAGGGGAGGTAGATCAACAAAGTTTGACATAAAGGGCTAGGAAGTACACCTTCCTAACGTCAAATGTATAAAATTAAAGTGTTAAAACTCTAAACTACAACACAAAAAACTCTAAAATAATACAAATTCCATCAATATTTACGTAAGTGTATTTTATAAATGATTTCAGAAGCAATGTTTTAATTTAATAAATTCCTAATTTAAAATTGCAAAATATGTAATGTGACATCAAGGGATGTAAATGTGACCAAGATTGATAAGGACGAAGGGAGGGTTCCAAAAATTATGAAATTCGTATTATGTCATTTATGGATGGCCCCTTAAATTACGATATTTTTATAAAACCTCTTGGATGTTCCTTTTGTCACCTTCTCCGGAGCCGTGGGAACGCTTAGGTGTTATCCGTAACTTCGACGGCGTTGCCTTTATCGACTTATCTTTAAGAAAAAAATTTCAGACTACTTTCCCACTTCGCTTAAGGCACACTAAGCGCACTCTTCAGTTTGAAAACTCCCGACCCATCAATAGCAAATACCCTGGTTAACTTACCTACGATGTGTCTCATCTCTGTGTTAGTGTTTACTTAAACTGTTAAAAAGAGTTTTCGTAATGTTAAATATATTACAACAATATTACTAATAATATAATTATTACTAACAAATAAACTATTATAATAACGCCAATCGCGTGCTAAGAATGGCATGCGACAAAATAATTTTATTATTTTTTTATTTAATTGACATTTTATTTAATTAGTTTACGCCACAGGAACGAACATAGAAATTTGAAGTTGGAAGACGCGCTGAGGTACAGTATAGTACAGAATTACTGTAAAGGTATTTAGTTTTCTTTAGTAATCATTAAGTCAAGACTATTGGCGCGTTATGGCTACATTAAATATTTATTTAAAAAAATGACACGTGTATGTAAATAAGTTTGCCATCCCTGTCTTAGGTATTTGCCACTATGTGTGCCCATCACAATCCACACCAATCTATCCACAAAATAGTCATTACTATGGAGAATTCTAAGCTCTAGGTTTTAAACAATATGCTGGAAAGAAATCTCCATTCAAATTTTTAAAAACGAATTTTCGCCTTATTTTCCTTGTACATCGCCATTTCTTAAAAGCTTTCTAAGATTAAATTCGTACATCACTTACAATAAAGCTTGTTTTTTTGTTAGAATGAGTGCTTCCCATTTTGTTTTCGAAAATATTTAAATAGATAGTATTTAAACTTTCTCTTGGATTTTTGCTAGAATTGAATTAAAAATATTTTAATTAAGAACGTATGTTATTATTTGAACTACTTCTGGACAAGTACTTCTTATTTAATGACTAATACTAATATAACGTTTGTAGAAATTGTTGAAATAGTAACATAGAGAAATTGAGAAACATTGTTAACCCATTTTGTATCATCGTAAAGTTTTGTTACGATTCGATCTACTGAAGCATTAAAATGTTCAAATTTGTGTGAAATATTCAGGCTACATTGTTTAGTCAGCTTGAAACAGAATTTTGGGGGAAGTCAGGTGAGAAACGATATGGATTATGAACAGTTTAACTGTCAGGATCGCCTAATGTCCGTTCAATCATCCATGAGTTCTGGTTTTGACAGAGTTCACTGTCTGTCAGTTTCTAACAGCATACGGCCATTATCTTCAACAGTATTAATGTTGTGTGCCTGTTGACATCTAGATTCACAATATATGGCAAATTAGTGCCTAATTTGCAGAGTTATTATATTATGTTTTACGTCCCATTCTGTTATTATTTTAAGCAATGTCTTGAAAAATAATAAGTTTAATATAGAACGCAACTGAACAATTCCCTCTGTGCTATTACTTCTTACCTCCATATTCTAACAAACCTGCAAGTTAAAGAATACTTCCAAAAGCATGTGTCAGAATGCTAATCTGTGTAGAATGAGAAAAGCCTTTGTCTTGTAGTGTTGTGTATTTTGACTGTTAACTTAATTTAATTTGAAGATTTAGTACATTAATTAGAAATTACTTTTGAAAACTTTGTAAGAACAATATTTTGGTAATAAACTCTAAAGTATTTAACATCAATTTACAGAGCTGTAAGTTATAAGAGGTTTTCTGAATTTGAAGTTTGACCTTAGACGCGACCTAAGAAATCCTCTTAGAGCGGGTCGCAGCTTACGCGGGCCGTTTTCAATTCAATTATTGGCCCCAATCATCCCTCTTCACAATATTTTCACTGTGTTCCCGGCGACAGAAATTCGTATACAAATTTTTATCGTTTGTTCCAAAAAGTATTTTATTTTTATATCTTAAGAATATGATAGAAAAAGGTCAGTCTGAAGTACTTATATTTCAAAGAAACAAATTCTGAATGTAATTTATGAGACGCTTTTTCCGCTATAATGAACGTTTTTATAAAGATTTAAGTAATTTTTCTGATAAATATAAATTCGATTGTGTCCGGACAATAATGTAGAACGATAAAATGAACCGGAAGAGAATGTTCATTCTTACAATAGATCACATTCAACTTTATCGCATGTCTAGATCATAATCATAAAGTATATTAGATAAAGTTTATACACAATTTAATTGTATTCTATTTCGTATGTTCTGTTTTTTTTATGAGTGGTTTCTCTCGGTTGAGTTGTCTGATTTACGTTGGTTATTCCGCCTAAAGTCGGACGTCAAAATTTCGCTTGTTGTATAGCGAGATGCTCGGCGTGCAAATGAAGTTTGAAGAAGGACGATTGAAGTATTGAATTGTGTTTTGGCGTCTTACCTCAAAACTTATAATCGGTTTATTTAAATTCAAGGTATCAATCACATCTAGCGCTCAAAATCTACTCTTCATATGAAGTAAGCTGCTCGTCTATTTACGTTATAGGAAGAGTAAAGTAGGAAAAATCCCTTAGGATGGGTAGGAAACTGAACATGTATTATAAGGAATTTTTACTTAAATATATTTGTATTTTAAAGAATTTTTACCTTAATTTAATAAAATACCAATAACTTATTTTAGTGTTTATCGACAACTGTTAAGCGAATATAACTGATATTAATATCCACTTTAAGTTTTTACTAAATTAAAGAATAACAAATAAAATGTGTCTAGATCGAATTTCACAATTTTAGACACAGGTTTTCGAGATATATTATAGTATTTACTCGACTTCATTATGTAATCAAATAATTCAGGCTGTGGTGAATATATAACACAGTAAAATTCTACCACTTGAGGCCGATGTTCTTTGAGGGGACAGTTTGCGGTATAATACTCCCCCTAATCGAGCCAGCCTCTTCGTACTATGACTCTACTACTGCTATTAAATATATTCTTTATTTGCCCGTAGAGGACTCAACTGTCTACAATTAACTGTTAACACCACTGTAACTTGCATTCATAATACAATATCACAAGCTCATTTCCTTATTTAAAGAATATACTTCAAAAAGAGTATGAAATAAGAAATATGTCTTATAATTATTACTCATGCAATCAACGACACCTCTTTATTTCTAATTTATGGCAACTCCAATTTGTTGTTAATTTATTCTAAATGGATATATTTAAAACTATTTCAGTGCTCATTTCCTTCCTTTTAGATTTTGTAATAACATTTAATTAAACTAAATCATTATTTTGGGTATATCTAAATTTTATTATAGTTACAATGATTTCTTCTTGTACATAATACATATTTTATTTTTCATTCAATTCAGAATGTCTTCATTCATCAATATTTAATCAAATTTTAAGATACAACACGGCGTAGTTAAAGAACGTACTTTGAGATTCACCTCGGCTAGATTAAATGACGATCTGGCCAGGGTGACTGGGCAGAAATTGAATATGTGTAGCCAAAGATCGGACGGGGAAGCACGTAATGGGATAAGCATAGGTTTAACAATGGACTGCCGTTGGACAGTGTAGTTTCAGACTTGAGCATACAAAGCCTTCATTTAATTATTTTAAGTTATTATTTTTAATTAAGAGCAAAAGTACATAAATTCCCATCCAGCTGAATGTAAATAAAATTGTTTAAAACATTATTAAAAGAATATTTTTTTGAATCGTTATAGCTCAGAAGCGATAGCTTTTAGGAAAAAAAATATTGATACCATTCTTATAGATAATTTTATGATCTACAATTTTTGTCTAAAGTAATTTTGTGATAAAACTTACCGTTTTGTAGAAAATCACGAAAACCCCATTTTTTTACCTTTGACCTCGAGTCAATTTTTTTCCATGTACCGAGTCGATAGGGAATTTTAAAATATTGTTTTTCATTATATTTTGAACAGTTTTACTCACTCTCAGCTAGATGAGAATTTATGTACCTTCTAATGTCTAGATTGACCGGACTATGAACGTTCACGCCTAATAAATTTAAACTTTATAGTAACACTAGCTTTTGCCCAGGCTTCGCTCGCGTGGAATTTGGTCTACTACATTAAGTTTCGTGACAGATTATTTTCAATAAATATATTTTTTTTTACTTAATTTACGGTTCACAATTTTAGCTTCCACATAAAAGGACTTTTATTTAAAACTATTCAAGACAAACAATCCTACGGTACATCATCTTTGTGTAACTTCATAGTTGTTATGAATGTAATTTTTTAATATCAAACATGAATGATTTGCAAGTAACAAGTTTCACTGAGCGGATTATATGTCCGCTTGAAAGTTTAGTATAAGACAGCTTAACGTATATAAAGTGCGGTTGGATGAAATATATGCTATTTGAACACATAAACTACTTGAGAAACAGCATAAAGAGTAGTTTTATATTCATTAGTATTCATGTGTACGAGTACATGTCTCGTTAAGATATTAAGAGTTTAAAACATAACTAAGTGTATTTGGTAAATGTAGGCGAAAATTAATATCGTTGTACAAATAAATGGACAGTCCGAAACCCCTGTAGAGTGTCACTAAGAGTACTGGAGACGCTTTACCATAACATAGGGAGTGATTTATGAGAGAGAGGATAGTAAAGGTAGGAGAAGGAAGGTGGGCCTTCGTTAAGTACTTCTAAGGGAATGCAAATTCGTGAGACGTATAAATTACTGATATAAAAATGGTCAGTATAATAAACGGGATTTTCATTTTTTTTTTAAATAATAATATAAACGCACAGTCATCATGCAAAAAAATGTCCTTCTCCAAGTGTTATGTCCCTTACTAAGTTTTAAAATTGAGTCGCCCATATATTATATTATTATTATACTTTTGGGCCAGTCTAAGACAAAGCCCGCTTTCGATCAATCATTTTGAATAGGTATTGGTGTTTCACAGACTTTCCACGGAATAGGTATGCCAAAGAGAGTGATGAGATGCGACAGTTAGGGTTGTGGAAGTCTCTATTGGTGCCCCTTGAGAAGTAAATTGCTTCACTTTTTTCGGATTGACCTCGATTCCCCATTCACCAAGAGTAGTGGCCACGGCTTTTCACACGCAGTATTTGACCCTATTAAAGGTATGTCATCCACGAATAGGGCGAGCGATACGTTCGCATGCTTAGGAATGTCAGCGGTAGGTATACAGCGAGAATAGTAGGTATTTCTTAACAAATAATAAGTCTATTTAGACTTCTAATGCGTGCATTAGACTTTAGATTAATTCAAAATGGATTTATAATACATCCAAAACAATAATGTTAGATAAATGACGAGATAATAAAAAATAAAATTAATTTACGTTAATTATAATTTGTAACATCTCCATATGAAAAGTTCGTAAACGATTTTGGCAACTTCAAGTTTAATGAATGAAAGTTTTAGTAAGCGACATAGATAAACAATTTACGCAAGATGCTATTTATTTTCATACTATGAATATAAAAATTCCAAACTTCATTCTAACTTTATTTAGAAGTGTGCTAAAACAAAAACACTTTATATTTCTCCTTGTATTTTCTTCAAAAAGTAAATAAAGAGAAAATTATTGGATTTCATCTTTATCACAATAGCTATAACAGTCTACTGTTATACATTTTCTGGCTTTCTTCACAAATGAGGAGTGTTGTGGTATTCCCCACATTACTTTTGCGAATTGCGGGTCGCAGACTTTTTTTTTTATTCAGGTAGACGCTAGTGTCTCCCCACTCGAAATTGTTCCCACAGTCATTTCTTAAAACAATAAAGTAGGTGGTTACATACCATACTATATTTTAATTTTATATCTTAACTATACCAATATTGAATGTTAAATCAAAAACAAGCATAAATAAATATATTTGTATGTCAAATTAAAATGTGCATGTGTGTGTGCAATCTATAAAAAACATATTTGTCATAAATTATTTAAACAAAACGTTGCATACAATGGAATTAAAGATGAATTTTGACATCGAATTGTTCTAAATCAGTACACCAAAACATAGAATATATTTTCATATATTTTTCCTCTTACGTGAAACGTTATATTCTTTACCCTAAAAGTATTTTCATATAGACTTTCATGTACTATTGCTCTCTACAAAGGACTTGCTTCATAATTGTCGTGGGTAAGCGAACTGAACCGCAAAAGTACAGTCTTTTAAAAGGAAAGTTTTAAGGCTGTGAATCACTTTTTCACAACTCAATTTAAAGCCAGAAAACTTCTGTTCTTTTCTGTTTGTGTTATCTTATATTTGTTTTAAATATAATACATATTTTTCTTAACGTAACGGCTCAATAAAGATTTTGTCAATTTAAAAAAAAACTTGCAAATATTAAAATATGTTAAATAGAAATAAAAAAATATTTCTTAATATTTCACTTTCCTCTATATAAAATTGTATTGCACTTTACCAGTAAGTGTATAGTTAATAATTTTTTTTCACAGTCCTGTTTATACATAATAAAAACAATTTCATAAGCATTTAAAAATATAATATATTAAGAGTATAATGTATTAAAAGTAATTTTAATTTTCGCAATATTTACAGTTAAAAGTTATAAAATATTCATCATCAGCAGCCTGCGGCAGTCCACTGCTGGACATAGGCCTCCCCCATGGAGCGCCACCTAGCCCGATCTTCGGCTACACGCATCCAGTTTCTGCCAGCCGCCCTGCGCAGATCGTCGCACCATCTAGCCGGGGGGCGTCCCACACTACGTTTACCGAGACGCGGTCTCCACTCCAGCACTCGTCTGCTCCAACGATCGTCGGATCTCCGACAGACGTGACCACTTAAGTTTGCTAATTCGAAAGGCTATGTCGGTGACTTTAGTTCTCTGACGTATTTGTTCATTCCGAAACATATCTAACAGAGAAACTCCGAGCATAGCTCTCTCCATAGCTCTCTAAGCGACTCTGAGCTTATGAAGCAGACGGACTGTCAGCGTCCACGTTTCGGCGCCGTAGGAGAGTACGGGTAGGACACACTGGTCGAAGACTTTATATAATAAAATATTAATTATAGATAATTTTTTAGTTAACGAATTGACCACCGAGCTTCGATAGTAAAAGAGAATTTTATCCATTTTTTCTTCTTTTTTTAGTATTCTTAAATAAATACAACATACGATGTAAAATACGATTGTATGTCTTCACAAAAAGCCGGTTACGCCTGTCATGACGTTGCAAATGTCTAAAGGCGACGGTGATCACTTGGCACTAGGTTCCCGCATACTCGTTTGCTTGCTTTACTTTACAAAAAACAATTTATATTTTCCAATATGTAATAACGACCTAATTAACTCGGTGGCAAGGATATATATATAACCCCGTCAGTTCACTTTGGACAACCGTGGTAGGCTAACATCTGTACCTCCGGAAATTTGGAATCATATCAGGCATATGTGAGCCGTAAAAATGTATGTCGCAAGAAGAAGAAGCTTTGTAGAGTTTATAAATTTATATTGAAGGACGATGTTAATAAGAAAACCTAAATAAGTTTATTTCTCCGATAATTACATTCGACACGCATTTATCTCAGGTAAACCAAATAAGTGAAGATTAATTGTTTCCCCTTTGATATAGTTCAAAAGAAAGAGTGTCTACGGGAGGTCGAATAAAATTGCCCCCAATAAATAATGTAGAAGATCAATTGCCTTCACGCGTAATGAAAGCTCCGATCTGGTGTTGCCATAAACAAAATCCTCTTTTATAGGGTAAGATAGCAAATTTTACACAGCCATTTCTTAGATGCTGAAATCCTCTTTACGCGAAAATCGTCTTTACATGTACCCCTATCAGTGGCAGTAAAGAGTCAGTTCCGTTTTTTAATAAAGTCGAAAGTTGTTTATGCGTTAGTTTCTTCCTTTTTTATTATTTGATTTTCGTATATCTATATCTATTTTAAGATTTTCCTTTTAAATTTAACAAAAGTAACTAATTTAAAAAATAACCACAATATTGTTTTATTATATTTTAGGTACGTAGCTATTATACCGCTAGGTGCCATGTGACTTTTAGAAACTATTCCACTTGACGATAAACAATATTTTTTTTTTGTTATTATAGTTAAAAACTCTAATTCTAATAAAATATTGCTAACATATTAAAATATTTTTGTTTAATGATCTCACACTTTTTAATGCTTAAAACTTTTGTTTGAATGTCACCTAAGTTGTATTACCAAATTAAACTAGTTTCTTTTATTTGTTGCAGAGAGTATTGATAAATCAGGAGAAGATCCTGTAATTGCTGCTCTTAGACCATATGGGACACCAGATGAAGATGAACCAAAAGATACGATTGAATTTCAGAAATTCTTTGGAAATTTTTCCGAAAAAAATCAAAAGCATGACAGGAGTAACGACATTTCTTTATTAGATCACTTGTATAACGTAGAACATAGCTATGATAACAACGAAACTCAAAAACTAACAATGGAAGATTTTTTAAATGTGGAGACCGTGAAAGATATATCCAATGACACCATTAGTGATTCAGAAAACGTAACTGTAGTGAAACCTAGTGTTTATGAAGACGTAGTGACTAAATTTCTAAGGTTAATAGAAACGCAACATTTATTAGGAGAAAACTGTACAGCAGGAACTCATTTAAATTTAGGTGAAGGTGTAGTAGATAGATATGCTCAAGAAAGATTTAGGATAGAAGCAGAAGTTGCAGTTAATAGGGCTAACATGTTAACTAGGCTGTGGAAATACGCAGGTCCAGCCGTTATGCATAATGAATATTTACTTCACGCAAGTGTTTTTTCTATGGTCGAGTTCGACGACGATGTGTTCGGAGCTGGAAATTGTTATGACCAGTATCAATATAAGGACTATCAACTTTTTTGTCCGTTTGCGTACCGACTGCCCGAGGGCCCAATATTGGCGAAGGATCTAGCCGTTGAATACAAATATTTGAGCAACACTTCGGAGTGGTTCTACATCGCACGCAAGAATGCCGAACGCGTGATCCGAAACCATAATCAGTTCCGACGAGGTATGTATCTGGCCATAAGTGAAAGCGTTTAAATGGTATGAAATAATCATATTTTTACCGCATAAGGATTATGAGAAGTAGTCATAGATAAATATAAAAAATAAATATGTATATTAGAATATTATTTACACCTTTTTTCTTTAAGTCGACAGCTCATTGCTACACTTCACTATCATATTTGGCAAATGTACTGCCAAATATGATAAGTGACAGCAGTGAGTAGCAGTTGACATGTCACTTCATGAAGTTAACAATAAAACTTATCACTTTTTTCTCGAATGTGACACATCGGGCTGATTGTTATGCCAGAATATGTACCACAACACAGGAAATTCATATTATTTAACTTTCATTGTTTTACTTAGCTATTTTCCCAAAAATTTAAATAATATAATAGTACAATTAACAATAATAACAATTGACAATTATCTCTCACTCTTATACATAATAAAAATTATTATTGACTTTCTATTTATAATTTTATTTTTATAAAATTATACATAAAAAAGTATACTATTATATTATATTACATTTTGTATTTAGCTACTTAATTCTATTTTAGGGAAAACATAATTCAGTTAGTATTTACACAATTTGACGTGACAAAGTGCTTTATAAAACACCAGTTCTATGTTGAGTGAGGCAAAGCTTTGTACCCATTTCAAAGCACATTGCGCGCACGGGGGAGTGTGAGATATGTTATAGTAAAAGTTCATATGGAGAATGAGTGTAGAATGATAAAATTACAAAAGTTTAAAACAATTTAAAATTTAATGAATTGTAGTCGAATGTTAAGCATTGGACGACCACTAACTAGTAATTATAAATACTTACATTATATTTGAGTCTAAATATCGTATCAATTACCTTGTGATTTATCTTGTGACTCTAACGAAACTTACGTTATTTAAAAACAAATATGCGAGATCATGATATGATAAAATAATTCTTGTGTATTATTTATTATCTTTAAGTATTTGCATCATATAGATAACGACGGATAAACATTTTTAATTTCCCATAATATCCTTAATTGATTTTATATTATATCTAATTTGATTGAATTATAATAGATTTGACACAACTTATACATAAAACATTTGCAATGCCATAAAAATCATACCATTATGTTATCTTTGTTAGAGTTGTTAATAATAGTGACACGTAATTGTTTTTCTTATATGTATAAAAAGTATATATTATATGAAACACGAAAAGGTTTCAATTGTCGCTGTTTTACAAACTTAAAAATTAAATTCTTTATGTATCTTATAGCTTTGATATTTGAGATTATTTTTTAAAGGTCTTAAAAATATTTTCGCATTTATAGAAATGGTTTATTCATTTTAGAGTATACGAGTAGGATCATATAATTTTTTTGCACCATTCTAATTGTGTTTAAGATATTTGGCATTGTCTAATTGATATTGTTTTGTTTTGTATCTCATGTAAAATTACAAAACAAAAGAGAAATTAATCAAAACATTTTAGCAGTTTTATATTATCATAACATTTAAAAACGCTAGATGGACGTATTACGATAATAGATCGTCATTATAATATGTATGTAGATAAGATTAAATTTTTATATTGGTAAACTGAAAATTCACTGACGTTTTGATTTCGACGAAAAACGGAAAGAATTGAAAGCTTGACCAGCTGCTTTTAGTTATTATTACATTTACCAAGGAGATTTACTGTACGAGCCACATAAGAGCACATAAAAGTAGTAGTGATAAAACTGAATCGGCTCCCTAACCGCATTCGGCATAGAGTACACAAGGTAAGATTAAGTTAAATATTAATTCGATCTTTGCAACGCAAAGTATTATAACTTAATGATAGAATATAATTGCAATAGTTCAACAATGGATACTAAAGACGAGGAGAGTTGTGATGAATTTGCTGCCAACCTACGCAAGTCGGAGAGGCACTCTTAGAAGAAGAAGAACAATGGATAATATAATATAAGTCTATAAACTAATAATATAAGATCTAAAAACATGCATATTCTAATATTTTAGGATATAACACCTATACGTATAATGACACAGCACATACTGAGCGGGAATTTGACGAAATATTGTCGGTCACATATGAAGACGGGAAATGGTCAAAGCCATATTATGATTGCGGTGGAGGGAACATTTGGATGCTAACTTATACAGTGCCATTTTTTGGATACAACAATGATACTTACTTTTTCAAGTAAGTTAATCGACTTCCTTATAATTTGTCAATTCATAAAGTAATATTAGTACATCATATTCTGGATCAAATGAATATTCCACTTTTTAAACGCACCAATATTTTTACATTCTATATGCAATAAAATTTAACGTTAAATACGAAGTTTTAATTGTGAATTTGTGTTGGTTTACAACTGCACAATATTTTAATTTATTCTAAGATTTTATAGTAAATAAAAACATAAAAAATCTGCTTAGTGAATGTGTATGTATGACTTTCATAATACCGTTAACATCACGCTTATTGCTAACTCATAGTATCAAGACACTAAAATATAACATGATGAAACTATAATATATAAGCCCAAATATTGTTTATATCTATCAAAAGAAAATGAAAGACAATGATTACATAGATATTTCACTGGAATAGAAAGAATAGATGAAAATTAAAATTTTGAAACTGAAAATTTTAGTTATTATTTTTTTTATAAAAAAGACCAGCATAGTTTCAATTTTTAATAGTTATTACTACCAAGCTAACTGCTAGAAAATAATGGTTCACATCAATAGTCCAATCATAGAATCGAACCATATAACCTTTGATCATAAGTACAATCCTTACCAATTGAGCTATTTCTGCTTGATTATTAAGTAAAAATAAAAAATTGTATACGATCAGACAGAAACTTCTAGCAAACTATTTTCTAACCATAGCATTGACCAAAATGCCAACGCTTTTTTTGTAAATGCGTGGTTTTGTAAATTTTTCTTCTTTTATTTTTAAAAATCATACAAAATATTATTCATTGCGTGCGACTTCCACTACTGGACATAGATATCAACCAAAGCGCAACGCAACGTTAATCTCTATCAAGACTTCCAAAAACTTATTCTCCTTTTGATGAAATCCAATATATAATATACTAACTAGCCTTTGCCCGCTGCTTCGCGCGCGTGGAATTTGGTCTACCACATTAAGTTTCGTGACAGATTATTTTAAATAATATATATTTTTTTTACTTAATTTTTGGTTCACAATGTTTATCATAGTGGCTTCCACATAAAAGGTAGATATATGCTGTCGCGGACTTTTATTTAGAACTATTAAAGACAAACAATCCTACGGTAGATCATCTTTTTGTAACTGTAACCAATGCTTTAGGCAGCGTACATCAAGATAGCTCTCAGAGGCCAGATTTTTTTCCGACCTAATTGACATGTATCGTTATGTTACGACCAAAAAAATTAAATAAAATCATTACAAATTGTAGTCTATATGTTATTCAGATGTATAACCTATATTACTGTAAAGTTTTATCCAAATCCGTCCAATACTTTTTTCGTGAAAGAGTAACAAACATACATAATCACAAACTTTCATATTTATAATATTAGTAGGATAGGATAGGATTAGAGAAGGTGGAGAATTGATGATAATTCCTACATTGCCTCTATAATATTTTTATATAATATTTTGCGGTATAAACTTGTTCCTAGGCGTGAGTTTATGGATATATCACCATCAGACAAGATAGATGTTGTATTCCTAAACAAGAAATTAATCAATTCGATAATAATTGTGACTCGCACGAATATAACTATCATTTTTGTTGTCGGTACGTAAATTTAAAATAAATAGTATTCGTATTGGGCCGTGTTTCGTTTATATCACGGTACATTACAATTTTACAATGCCAAGATGTTGTCACACACCACCCGCAGACGTACCCTTTTATACCCAGGGGAAATCCTTTATCGATACAATTCAGCCTAGGGGCAGCCGGAAGATTATGTCGGACTCCTTATACCGACTAAAACCCCTCGGGTATTGCTTCGTGTCACTTACACCAGACTCACAGGAAGGCGTGTCTCATACCCGTAACCCAGACGGCGCTGTACACACACGAACCCTTACATCTTTATTATATAAAAATTTATATCCTTATTTGTTATAAAATTATAGACTTTTTATCACACATTTATTACATTATATCCTTATTTACTGAAAACTTAATAGTTTTTGCTATAAACTTATATCCTTTTTTTTATTAATTTATATACAATTTTATTTTATACTAAATAATAATAACACTCAATTATCACTAAATCATATGAATTTTAACAGCCGATCCCTATACTTAAATCACTTTAAGGCCAATGTGACATTGTCGTGTCTAAGTTATAACGAACTGAGCCGTAGACATCGTATCGTCTAGTTGGCTATTTTGATGCAACACAATATTATTATGTACAACAGAAAAAACATCAGAATGAAATTCAACAAAGAAAGACATTGTGTTATTACTTTAAGTTCATTATGTAGTATTTTTATATCTTATTAATAATAATTACTGTTTACGTTATTAGACATCTTATTATTAAATAAAAGTACATGACATCGACATTTTATTGCTGTAATAATTAAGTTTACAGCCAGCATTTTTGGTAAGTAATAAGCAAACAACATAATTGTTTGATACTGTACGCGTCCCCATACTAGTATGAAGAACCGGGATCTTAAAGGGTTTCTCCTTCGAATCTAACTCACTTCCAATACTGTTATAATCATTTTTATCTTGTTCACTGTCATATATCACAACTTTACATTTTCTACCTTGTTCTGTATCTTCTTTGTCAATCGATCAAATCATAATCAAACATCATAATCAATAATACGAAAAATCAAGTATATCTTCATGTTTTAAATTTTAAAATTACGAATATATAAAAAGTATTATAATAAGAAAGGTTTATTATATCCAAATAAAAAGTTTTTATAAATTAGTTATACATTAACCAATGTTAAACTATAATGTTATTCAAATAACCATAAAGTACATCATATATTATATAATAATAGAATATTAAAATACTTACTGAAAACCACGCAGTTTCTAGGTAGCAGCAATACAAAAGTTTTCACCAAAGCTTAATGGTACGTTACATTTTCGTTATTTGGACACACAATGTCTCATATTGAGTACGCATGTCAAGTCACAGACGACCTTTATAATATGTAGATTACAACATTTTATAATCTGATCCGTAAATATTCAAAAAATTGATTAAGAAAATAGATTCATATATTCTAGGTGTAGTATATGTACACACACACACACACACACACACACACACATCGTCAATGTACGAATAAACTTTACTATTTAAGTAGTATTTGTTAAGTAGAAGTTAATTGCTGTATGGTTCCCTATTTAGAAAAGGGCTACCTCTTTTCCGTCTGTAGGTGTAGTATGAAATCACAATCAGATCAAAAACCAATAAATGGTCAACGGCGTCTATCAGAATTATAAAAACTATCCGACAATCTACAATCTCCCCGCTAAGTGTTTGAATTACGGGAACACCCCTCAAAGAGATGTATTGTTTTGATGTACTGCATTGATGGTGATGTTGATACTGGTAAAGATTGGTCCAACATTACGATTTTGAACAATGAAATAAAAAAATATATATTTTACTTGATATTAAAGGATATTTTACTACAGAGAATTGTTTCCTAGTCTTCATATAATTTAATTAAGGATGATTAATGGAGGGACGTACAGAAGCGTATATAAGCGTAATCTTATCATGTTATCCACGTTTAATATCTCCACACGAACTACACTGATGAGGTTATTACCATTAATATAATTAACAAATAATCGTTGTGCGAAAAATACGTAGATTTAAAGAATCTACGTCATCGGAGTGATATACGAACTCTTCAGAATCACGCCTTACAATTTCTGGAAGAATTGATAAATAACGACTACGCTTGTCCAAGTCGGATTGGTACTTTGTCATGATTTGTCATTAATATAAATACCTATAGGGATACATATGTTATTCCGATAAAGCAATCAAATCTACGAACACTGATTGCAAAAGCGGTATGTTTAGTCATCAAACAGCTGGCTCTACCAATCCCAAATGCCTACACACTGTGATGACAACGATAATGTCTCTCGCTTTGTGTTAAAAGGAAATTAAATTGGTTCATTCATTCTCATTTACAGAAATGGATTTACAGATTGTTAATGATTATGATGATTGCAATTGTTATATGGCCGCAGTATTCAGTTAGTTGGAAACATAAGATTATGTACGAGTACATATTTAATGAGTTATACCACCGCTAACAACTTTCAACAATCAAATAACTAATATTTTTATTATGTGCGCTAATTTCCTGTTGAAACATATTTTATTGAACATTATATGAACCAAAGTTACTTTATGACTTATTAAACATGTTTAATGATATATAACTATTGTATATTTAGCATCATTATATAATAATATTATAAGAAATCCCGAAACTTTATCTTAGTCTTAGTTAAACTTTAGTCAACGCCACTCATAGCCTTAGGAAGCATTGCCGACTTTTAAGGAAAGTGTCATTATGGGAGTGGGAATTGGAGGGGGAGGGTTAGAGGGAGGGGGAGGGTGTCCGGAACTCTGCCACTCACCGTACGAAGCACGGTAGGTAAGCTGCCACTCAGACGCCAGTTTTCCGACATTATCATTATAATAAAGAAGAAGAATATATTTACATTAAATTTCATATGATTTTAAATATTTTTTAATAAGCATCTGTCCTTTATAAATATCATGTTATGTATTCCTAGATTAACACAAAATACGCATACACACCGTTACCTTATAGTATAAATTACCGCTTATATTTGGTTTTGTCATGTCCTGTGGCATTACTAAGTCATAAATTGGTTACATTTTGAATTTGAAGAATTTATAAATTAAAATACATTTAATTAATAAATTTATTATTTTAAATTGTTTTTGTACCTATACAATATCTTACCCACCAAGCAAAAGGTCGCCTCGTAATAAATGCCTTCCTCAAATAATACGACCGACAATACTACTATACTTTCACCCGCAGAATACAACTCGATATGATATCTCTTAATATTCATTTCTAAATCCCAAGTTCGGTGCTACTACTTTTTAAAACCATAGTTAGATTCATTTTTTTATGGGATAGGAAGACAAACGAGCAGGCATGTCACACGATGGAAAGCAATAAATGCCGCCCATAGACTTCCGCAGTACCATAGGTACTGTAGAAGCGTAACCGACCTTTAATTTTCTTATTAAAAAATATTATTGTTATTGTAAGGGTGTAACAATTAAACCAAATACTCGTATATCACAGTCATCACACCGATTATTAAAAGTACTAAGAAGTTACTTTTAACCAGATTTTAATTTATATTTTATTGTTTAATATAATAATTACACATGTACATTTATAGGGGTACAAGTGGTATTGACATAGATTTACGAAGAGTGGATATAGATCAATGCCCACTAAAGCCCGGTTCCACGCAGCTTAATATATTTGCAGGCACCGATAAATGCAAAAAGAAAACAACAGAAGTAAGTACTTTTTTCTAATTATTGTCTATCATCAATACTAGAAGTAAAGGATGCTTAGACTTTGACTACGAGTTAAGTATGATGACTCTTTCTGGCTTTTCTCTTCTCTGTCTTTTGAAAAGCCCGTCAACCTAGCGAATTATTTATGGTAAAGCTAGATTAGGGATAGTTGATAGTGTTCGTTACGCTAATTCGGAGCTGTACCGTAAAATACAGCTACCGTTTTGCGACCAACCATATAGCGCGTCTAACTTCAATCTGCAATCTGGATTCAGGTTTTAGTTTTTAAATAAATATTTAGAAACATAGAAAAATTAAATAACAAAAATTTAAAGTTATATTTTATCAACCAAAATATTGAACTTATATTGATTTACTTACAGGCGAGCTAGAAAGGATTTACTTATGAAACCACTAATGTTTTCAATTTTATTAATTATATTAACTACAAAAATAACTAAATTGAAAATGTATAAAACAACGCTCGCGTAATTTCTTTTTTGTACACTTCGACGAAATAAAAAGATAATAAGAAATATTTTTATTAATAAAGGTCACTGTGGCATTCAGTCAATCAAATAACGAAGAGGCGTATTTCTTTGTTACTCTGAATAAATTGGCTTAATATTCAAGGACTTAAATAACCCAAACAAAGGTTACTTACTTGCTAACACTGTTTCACTGAAATAAATTCAGTATAATAAAAATATTAAATGAGAAATATGCACATTTATGAAATAGGAAAAATATAATGCAAACATTAAAACTGCTGGTAAATGTCACGTACGTAAGGGCTTCGCTATTGTTTATAGATATAGATACTTTACGATATAATGATAAATAATATAATCTAAAAATTTAATAACTGTGATTAAAATTTTTGTGTATGAATTAAATATAATGTAATGTTAACAATTATATTTACTATTTTTAATGTATTTTTACAGTACGTACTATATTTTTTGCCAAAAAAATATTGTTTTTATATAAATGATCAACAAAACACTATAACGTCTCCATAAAGTAATTACTGCATATTAAATTAATTATCACTTATTATATTTATATATATTTTTAATCCTTATTATTATTTTTTTATAGCAAATAATAACCATAACATATTACTTAAAAAAAACTATAAGCTTATTTCCAAACCAAACTCTTAATTACATATATTGTTAGTTAATACGCGATAAGGTATTTTCACAAAAACAAACGTAATTGTCTACTACTTGATGTTGACCTCCCTCGCAAATGGCGTTGCCGTAATCCTCACGCATGGCAGGCAATTTGGAGATCGCTGATTGATTTTTATTACTCAGGTACACAATGCTACTATTTTATTCTATATTCGCCGCGTATTATACTACGGGAAAAATGAGAGTAGCCCCATGCTATGCTAACAACAATACAGTTATTAATTTATTGTTAATTGTTATAAAAGTTTCATACGTGAAATACAATTAAACTGTCCAATACGATATATAAAAAGATAAGTCTCAGTAGAAGATAAAGTATTTAAAACTTCTATACTCGTACTGAATTGACGATACAATCCCGTTTTAAAATCAATTTTATAATCTAGCTAGAGTCCCTAATATAAGTTATAAATTGTATTACTAAATACATACCTGCTAAAATCAATATTTATTATTTGACGTAGATCTTATGCGCCATGAAAATAATTTATTATCTTCACAGGTAGATATATATTTATTGTGCGTATACACTTATGTGTACGTGTATATGTCCGTGGGCGAATGCGAATGCGTGTACGTGTGCGTGTGTTCGTGCATACGCATAAGCACACACACACACTGTGTGTGCGTGCATATGCGTGTGCATTTGCGTGTATGTGTGTGTGTGTTAGGGCTCTAAATAACTATGGGATAGGAAATATGTAGTGTAGTTTTAACTATTGTAATTACATAAAATAAATTTGTGTGGCTGGTGCGAGTGGAAGATGTATTAAATTGTAAAAATAATGAAGTAAGCTGCATATCGTTGATCATATCACTGCATACGTTATATAGAAAATATATATATCGGGTTTAGATTTTAATTTTATTTAAATGTCTTTCTTATTATGTTATCTTTACCCAGTGCATACCCGTTCCTGGTTTGGGGTTCCGCAGGGGATCTTATCGTTGCGTCTGCCGGCGTGGATTCTTCTTCCCCAATACGACGGCTGAACATCGTTTCTACAATGGAAGTGACATTGAAGAAGAATATGAGAAGCACCTCCTGGTAATGATTACTAACCTCGTAATATTAAAAAAAATCTAATAAATATTTTTAAATAATTGGAAGCCATGCTATAAACATACTTTATAAACAAATATTACTATTAATAAGTACCCATAAGTTAATAATGTATGTTTTGTGTCCATGGGAATCTCATCGGTCATCTTTCATTCTTAGTCTATTTATTCTTTCTTTAAAGAATTTATTTCAATGTTTTTTTTACAACACTTGTACGTCTGAATTCAGTTCAACATTTATTTAATATATAACGTAGATATTAGTTGTTCAAATTGAATTGATATTGTATATAAGGGAACTTGTTTATCTAATATAATATTAATACGTTAATCCTTGCAGCATCAACGAAGCCTGTATTCAATAACGGAGGCCTTCGAATGCCTCCCATGTGCCGAAGGCTGTGAGGCGTGCGTGGATGGATCACCCTGTGTGGCCGCTTTAAATTGGGTTGCCAGAAGTACTATCTTCGCTTTGGCATGTCTTGTAATTTCGTGCTTGCCATTCATCGTATATTTCACAATCAAGTATGGGCATGTTAGAGTAAGTAAATTACAATGAAGATCGATTTTACATAATGATTTACATTTTAAACAAATCTACATTTATATTTTATACAAATCTTTTTTTGTTTTAATACTGAATCGACTGAGAGTTAATTGAGTTAACGAAATAGATCAGTTTATATATTTTTATACAGCTCCAAAAATGAAAAAAATATGTAAAATTAAAATACATGATACAAATAATAAAAATGCGTCGTACAAATTTCCATAATTTCTGTGTGATGCCTAATTCAGAATAAATTTTGGAGAATAGGTACATTAATTACTACGTTAATTTAAGCTAGATATATGGGAATTGTTACTGTTAATGCAGATTTGTGGAATGAAACATTTCAAGGTAGATAATATTTGGGAACAAGTTTTAGAGCAGATCATAATATAAATTAATTCACGACCAGTTCTGGGTGTCCTATCAATAAACGCGAAAGTTACTTTTAGTAATTTTAAATGATTCTTTAGCGCGGTAATAACATAATTACTTTTTTAATAAAGTCTGCCTTTGAATTGTAATAACAATTATTTTATAGGTTTTTAAAAAGCATATTTCTTTTATTAAAACACGCATTGCTTGTCATTTTAATACGACGTTTACTTTTTAAATTATCATCATCATCATTAGCATGCAGGAATTCGTTGTTTAACGAGAGTCCCTAACAAAACACATTACAACTCTCGTCTTTGGCCTAAAAACTTCTTCACGGCTATTAAATATGTGAAATATAAAATCATACTTTGAAATTTTTAAAAATTTAGTTTATGAAATATTATAGCAAACTATAGTTAATAGAACGTGACGTGTGATTTCATTTCTAGAAAATCACTGTTGATTTTCTTACCATTGTCGACTTCGTTATGCCTGAGAGGATTAATTAAGAGATATTCGAGGGAAGGGATGCATTCTTAAAATAATCAGTCGCAATCTGTTAGTACCACGATAATGTTTCTAAGGTTGTTCGTGCTGCCAGTCCCGCACTCCTCAGAGTTATAGTTTTGGGAGCCCTACTCATCTACTGCACTACACTTGTGATGTACGGGCGACCTACAGTTTTCACGTGCACCGCCAGGGTTTGGCTGCGAGAGGTTGGATTTTGCCTTACTTACGGTGCTTTGATGTTAAAAACTTGGAGGTGAGTTTACAAAACACGAGAAAAAACTTATGACGTTATGTTTAAATATAAAAAATAAATTGTATGTGTAAAATATATTGTATACTTTTAGAAATACAGTTTTTATTTTCTTTTGAGAAATCTGGGCGTAGTACAGCTAATATCCTTTGGGATATTAGTAGCCAAGTTCGTGAGAGTCTTTGATTTGCCCTCCTCCGGGATCATTATATCATAGAGCAGTAAAATTTATTTCTAAATTTATTCTCAAAGACCAGCCATTTTTCAAAACGATTTTGATTGCAAGTAATTTGTAAAAATATTTTTATATAAAATAAAATCTAAATAAATATGAAAATATAAATAATTTTTTGAATAAAATTTCATGACAATCAGCCTATATAAAAATATCAACACTTATCAATTTTTTTTTCACAGGATATCAGTTATATTTCAAGTACGATCAGCAAAAGCAGTGAAGATATCTGATATGTACCTCCTACGGCGTATAGGTATAATTGTTGGAGTGGCTTGTGCTTTACTATCGATACGAACTCTGGTAGCACCGCCAGCTGTAATCGTTGGCCGCACCAAGGACGATCTTAAAGCATATTTATGCAATACGGATTGGTGGGATCATGCTTTTACCACGCGTAAGTTATATTTAATTAATTGTGCGTATTTGTGTCAATATTCCTTTCTCATTTCAATACATCCTTAACATTCCCCTGGTGGACGTTGGCACTCAAAATTGATGGGTTGTCGTAATCCCCAAGCGAATCCCGATATGTATATATATATATATATATATATATATATATATATATATATATATATATATATATATATATATATATATATATGAGAAAAAAGACCGTAAAGGACCTCTAGATTCCACTATCTTTGAACTTCTTACCGTTGGTATCATCTTTTGTTCCACTGGATAAAAGAAATTTAAGAAAAGTGAACGCATTATGTGTTCGCTAAATCAATTTTAATATTTGTTTGACACTTCACTTGACTTTTCTTCAGTTTGATTTGAGATTTAACTGTTATCTTATGATAGTTTAAGTAGAGTAATTTCCTTATGACAGACTTATTAATTTCTTGTATTTCGTTAGTTCATTCTCCAAGGATTATTTCGAAAAAATAAATATTACTTGAATGATTAGAAATAAAAGGAACTCGTGAAAAATATTTGTTTGTCTTTAATAAGACAAAAATGTTTTTAATGATAAAATATTGACGTTATATTTAGTATGTATCATTGTAACAAATACAATTCATAAAATAAATGCCGAAGCATACTTATCGTTTTTCAATTCCTACTATTGGTTTACAAATTGGTTAATTTTTTTTATATGACTCGTTCCTTTTTTACTTTGTACCTATTTTTAAAAACATTACGCGCATAAAGTTGTGTCTGCTTACTTTAAAGTTATTCAGATAGAAGGGAGATAAAAAAATATTAATTACGGTCTAATTTCTGCTGCCTCAAATAATTCTGTAAATGTTTTTTTTTATATGAAAAATGAAAGAAAGTTTTCAATTGTTACATACATATGTACACTCATAATAACTTAAACTAACAATTTCAGTTGAAGTAATCTTCCTAATGTGGGGTATAAGATTGTGTATTATGGTTCGAAAAGCTCCCTCTGAGTTTAACGAAAGTCGTTTCATATCAATGGCTATCTACAATGAATTTCTACTCTCCGTGTTTCTAAATATATCTATGTGAGTATTTTTTTTTTTCACAACGCACGCAATATATATTTTCCCTTGTTGGACACGGGCCTCTATATTTCTGTAGAAATAGATTTTTGTTCAAGGCAGATTGGCGAAAGTTGATTGGCACCCACACTTGGAGTAAAACAAAAATGATAGTAAAAAACATATGTATATTTTTTTATTTAAACATATATTTATCCCGATGGAATCCGAGGGAATTGAACCCGCGATATATATCCATACGCTTAAGAAGGTCCTCCGAAGAGCTGATTAGATCGTACATTGATGATAGATGATAGAAAATTATACTCTAAAATAGACATATAAATGAAAACAAATTGACTTTATTATTTTTTCTCTGACGCTGAGCTATATAACCCGATGTTGATAAAAACGCTGGTCTATGGGCGATTTTGATTGTTTTCCATCATTAGTAATGGAGTCAGCCGTTACTTTGCGGAAATCCATCACTATATGGACAGTCAAAAGTTTTACTTAGCTAAGATCCGCGACAAGCAAAACAATAACAGAAAATTAATAATGTGTGTTTTTCCGTTGGTTTTAGTGGATTTATTTGGAACTTAAACCAAAAACTTACCGAAAATTGGCCGATTTTCGGTAAGTTTTTGGTTTAAGTTCCAAATAAATCCACTAAACCCAACGGAAAAACACACATTATTAATTTTCTGTTATTGTTTGCTTGTCGCGGATCTTAGCTAAGTAAAACTTTTGACTGTCCATGCTTTCCATCAGGCGACACGCTTGCTCGTTTGCCCTCCTATTCCATAAAAAAACAAATCACGCTATTCTTTTTTATCGAAGTAAATTGCAAACACCGTTTCAAAATTAGATGTATTACATATAACCTCATCGCCAAATTATATATTCAAAACCATGGAAATCAAATATGGAAAATATGCAAAACGTGAAAAATAAGTAAACGTAAACGTGCAAAACGTGCAAAGCTATTTTTCATCTCTTTGAACCGTGTAATTACTAAATAACTTTTTTTTTCAGGTTATTCCTGCAGTCGCCGGCAAACCCAGATCTCTTGTACATTATATTTTTTTGTCACACTCAGCTAACCGTTACTCTACTTCTATGTTTTATATTTGGTAGCAAGGTAAACCTACTATTTGGAAAATTTAATAAAAATAACTAATTTCACAATTCGTAAGATTTAAGAGACTGTAACTTGAACTATACTTCATATTTATCCTTTAATTTTTATAAAATATATACATGAATCAAAAAACATAAATGATTTCAATACTACTTTACTAAAGTTCAAACATTTATAGGCATATATGGTTTACAAGGGGCATGGAAAAGATGACAAAGATAAAACAGGAAAGTTTAGGTCAAGACCAGCTGCGTCCACGTATACTATGACAACAAATCGCAGTACCCGATTCTGCGACAACATGACTGAAAGAGAACTTGAGGTGAGGGACAATTATAATATTTTCGATCTTTCTCCTTCATTTATACATCTACTTAATCCATTAAAAGTGTAAGGTTTTAAAGAAAAAAATACATAGTCTTAGTTTTAACATAATATGGAAAGAGACTTTTAAAGTTGATGAAATATATTTAATCTAATTAAGCTTAATAAATTCTAATCGTGCACTGTGTCAAAAAATAATAGTAACCAAATTATTTTCCTAGGAGGAGTTTAGAAAATTATGCAATCAACTGGAAAAGCTGCGTGAGCGTTGTGGAGAAGGTATACAAATTGCAAGACGTATCACAGCAATGCAGGATGCCGTAGCTTTACATGATCGTAAAATGACTACGTCAGATCATACAGCGCCATTGAAATTAAACACAGTGTTTAGCGCTGTCGCAGATCGTCTTATGTGCACTGTAACACCAGCTGAAGAATCTAGTAGTAGCGGTAGAGATTTACCATTTGAAGCTCCTCCAGCATACAGACATAAGGTTTTTACGGCCATAAAAAGTACTGAAAATAGCAATGCAGAACAAAGCCAAACTGATGTAACAACAGACTCTCTAAAACGAAAGGACGATAAAGAAATTGAAGAAGATAAACAAAATGGTGTTTTTAAAATATCAGGTGAGCCAAATTGTGGTGATATTCGGTCTCCTGAAGTGTCTAGTGGTAATGAATATAATGCAAGTGATAAAAACGAATCAAAATCTAGTCCAACTAGCACAGAACCTATTAAGGGACTAAGATCAGGCCATGCAAGAACGCATGCGATTGTTATTAACTTAGACGACAAGAGCCGTTTTACTGAAGAAGTAACGGTTTAACTAATATATATTAATTTGATCTCAGTATGGTATGTCCTTTTTGTCCTAAGTGCTCTTTATGTTTTAGGCCATGCTTTTGAACGTACACTACGTTGTAATTATTCTTATGTTTATTACCGTTGTCATACCAATAAAATAAATAATATTTTAGCAAAATGCACTTCTGAATAAGTAAAAATAGTTGACTTAAACTTTCAATCATTTGAAACTAAATTTATATCTAATAATTGTAGCGTAACCTTATGAGGCATTTAAATGTCATTCAAACTGTCTTCATTATATAAATGTAAATGCTAGTCTTTCCTGTGATTATTAGATATTTAAGATAAGATATTATATGTAAAATAAATGTAAAACATTTTTTCCAGAAATGCATATCAAATGTGTAACTTCTAATTTTAACTGTTAAGAATGTCGGAAATAATTTTTTGTGATGTAAATAAAAATGGAAATGTGTTGCGTCACCAGACGAATAATATACAGATATTATTTTATTGAAGAAGAAAAATTAATATTGGCTGTGCAGATAATTATATTATTAATTCATATCTATTATTTGCGCAACTAAGTTCTCACTGCTCTTTTTATAAAAATGTAACTTAATTGTGAAAAAATGCTTACATATATATTATTGAAAGTATTGCCCATCGCAAGCTACAACTTTTGCCCATATTGCTCATCAGATCTCGAATACCGTTACAATAAACGTGTTCGTCTTTTGAGGCTTCATATGAGCGGAACTGCTGATCAGCCAGATCATATGCCATCGAACGGAACTAGTAATAATCAGACGGCATATCTGGGGAATATGGCGGATGGAGAACGACTTCTCATTTGAACGTTACTTATATGGTAACGTTTTAAAGGGTTTGACAACTTAAGGTGAACTTTTTCGTGCCTTTGCTCGTAATGGGGCCGTTTCTCGTTCGTTCATCGAGCAATTTCTCCAGTTCAGCGTCTTCAAATGTTTTTGGCCTTCCTACGCGTGCGTCGTCAACATCGAAACCACCACCTTTAAAGCAACGGATCCAATAGCGGCACTCGCGATGCGCTTCAACCGCCGTTTTGTTGAATGATATAAGAAAAGTAACTTTTCCCGCAAATGACGATTATTTGGCACAAAATCAGACATTTTCACACAACTAAATGTATATGCCACAATAAAATCACTTAGTCATGGTTTGTTTACCATTGGTCTATGTTGGGTTCATGACGTTTTGGATATGTCAAAATTGAACAACACTTACTGCTGGAGCCATCTAATGACAAACAGTAAAAACTTAGTTGCGCACCTAATATATAATGTAGCACATATGATGGAGAAATCAAAAAAATCCTAAATAAAAAGATTAATTTATTCAATTACCATAGAGTTATAATTTAGTATCTGTACCCTCGGCGGTCTTTCCGAACCGATACGACATTGGAACCTTCAAAAATGAAGCCTATACATACCTATAAGGCCGGCAACGCTTCCGCGACTCCTGCGGTGTCGCGGTTGTCTATGGGCGGCGTTGATTGCTTTCCATCAGGCGAAACGCTTGCTCGTTTGCCCCCCTATCCCATAAAAAAAAGAATAAAACAAAAATAAAGGAATAGAAAAATTCTTTGTATCTCAAGATTATACGATTTCAATAATGGAAATAAAAAAAAATTATTTTGTAAAAAGTTTCTGTCGGTGTCAAAGTGTTCAAGTTCAAAGAAAGTATTTTAAGTTATGTAATCACTATGAACTAGTCTATCTATTCTACAATTTAGTTTTGGATAACTGACTCCGTTTATGAATAAAAATATTTCACAGCTTTTTTATAAGATTAATATTATTCGTTTATAAGTACTCTAGTGTACCATATCTTACAGCCATGAAAGACAACTAGTGACAACAAAATTTGTAAATAAATAAATTAAGTGTCAAACTGTTGTATATGTTGTAAAAAGTATTATGTTGGCCGACTATGAAAGTCAAAGTGACAATTGTAAACACATATTATTTAGTTTTATCAAACTTCTGAAATAATGAGTTGAATGTTTATTGTCAAGTACCAATTTTCTAATTACATGGTCATTATTTTTTCAATTATTGTATTTTTTATATTTAGCTTTAGGCAATTTGTTCTTTTTAAAATTAAAATTTATATAAAATAAATTCAGTATTCAGTTATAAGATTAATTTTTCTTCTTTTTATTAGTGATTTTAACAATTTATCATATTGTTACTTGTAAATAAATAAATATATACGCTTCCATATAATATGAAATCATATGCAATAATATTTACTATATAGATTAGAAGAAATTACCTTATAATCTACGTGTACTATTATAAAAAGTAAAATAAACTCTGTCTGTAAATCGATTCATAAAAAGACGATTATAAAATATTATCTCACAATAGTCCATCAGTTTGTTACAAAAATGTATAATGATTTTACGTTAAACTACGTAAAATCTGTAGGG